>PVKA01009712.1:0-67289 GCA_004027165.1 Ctenomys sociabilis | reverse complement strand
CTGCTATAAACATAGGTACACATATATCACTATGATACAATGTTTTCAGATCCTTTGGGAAAATTCCCAGAAGGGGGATAGCCAGGTTGAATGGGATTTCTAGTCCTACTGTTTTGAGGAGTCTGCACATTGACCTCCACAATGGTTGTACCAGTCTGCATAGGAATGCTTTAAATAAACAACAAAAATGAAGTATTTTAAGGAAAGGCGATCAAATTCTGGAGAAAAAAATGAAATTGAGTACTTAGCAACAGAATAGAAAATGATGCTCATTCTCCTTCCAAGTGCATCAAACAAACAAATTGCAAATTTCAGTTTCATGAACTAATATTTTTGAGTGGCAGCTATTAAAGGCACTTTTATGTGTTCTTCCAGCTTAATCATATAAAAGTCTGTTCCTTCACAAATATTTCATTTTAGCTGAATACTTACAGGCCTCCACTGCTCCTGTAACATTAAAAATAAATCTATATTGGGCTTTGGAATCAGGAACATAGTTTCTAATCCTGAGCTTTTATGTTGCAGTGATGTGAGTTTTAACAAGTTATGTAGAAACATTCTAAGATCTTTATCTTATATAAAGATTTCTAACCATTTAGAAATGGTTTATTGATAATCACTCATAGACCATAAAAGAAGTAGCTAAATTAATGCACAAAAGCAGTCTCTACAATGCCTAGCATATTTTACAACTTATGGGCATCTGATGAGAAACTTTTCTAATTATTTCCATCATCCATGCCACAACACCTCAAGAACACAAGCCATTTGGATTATGAGTAAACATAATAAAGTTTTTAAATTATAAAACCCAAATACTTGGTTTTGACAGCTTGTAGCTGTCTCCCTGACCTAACTTCAAATGCTTTTTCATTGTGGACCCTAGATTAGAGCCACTGTGGCCAAAATGGCCTCTTTGCTTTTTATTGACAACCAATTCAAACTTATAGTTCAGGGTCATGGCAGTTGCTGCTTTTGCCTGAAACTTCTGTATTTTGATATTCATTTTTTTAACTTTTTAAAATTTTTTAATTTATTTACTCGGTACAGGGTCTCACTGTGCACCTTGGACTCCTAGTGCTCCTTCTGTCTCAGCCTCTCCACCACTGGGATTACAGGCATGGGCCACCATGCCCAGTTTCAGCAGCCTGCTCACCATAGGCCAGCATGACACGTGGTACGATATTTTGAACCAGGTCCTTGCACTTGCCAGGCAGGTGCTTCAACCACTAATCTGTCTCCCCAGCCCTGATCTCTTGCTTCTCTAATCATGAGCCTGGTCATTACTGATGCTGTGTGCTTCCTTCTTCACCTCTTTCCAGATGTATTTTATTCACATTTCTTCCACTTTTGAAGTATTTTACTATTTATTCATATGTTCACTTGATCATTGTTAGCCCATCACTGAAATGCAAGTTCCTTTTATGCTGAGGTCTTTCCTTCGTTATTTGTCCCCAGCATTCAGAAGAGTGCCTATCACATAGCCTAGTAAAAGAACACCCAAATAAATGAGTGCATATATGAGTGAATGACTTCTTGGGAAAGTTCAAGGTTCTTATATTAGCATTGCTTTTCCAATCTGCTGTGATAGAAATATGTGTTCCATGAACTCCATAGGTGGGAATACTTTACAAATGAGTGTTAATCATCACTCTTATTTCTGTTTATTTTCTGTTCCTTTTGCATATTGTTCTGAAAGCATCTGTTTATTTACTTGTCCATTTAATGATTTTGTAGTGAATATGGCCATTTTCCATATGTGTTTGCTTGACTAACAAATTAAACAAAGCATAACTGCTTTCTTCCAAGGCCACACATCCCATTACCTTGGAAGCTTTGCTTTTTGAAAAAACATAAAATCTGAAGAAGTTCAGTTCCTCACTAGTTCATTGCAATTTTGTGAAATGTTGCCCTTACGGGTGTTCTGAGGTTATTGAATGTGGATCCCTCATTTGGAGGTAAATGTACTATAGTCCAGACAGGCCAGGGACAAAATTAGAACACTGGTCTCCTCATTCTGAGGTCTGGACTGTTTTCCAGTATCATGTGCCAGCAAATGAGTAAACAAGGTTTTTATTTTTGTTTTATTGTTTTAAAGATAAGAAAGAGATGATACTGGCTAGTAATCTAGAAGAACAGTATATAAAATCATAATAAAATGAAAGTGTACACCTGGATGGATACTTACAAATATTCAAATCTTTGTATGCTATTGTTGCAGGCAGCTCAGTTAGCTAGAAATATTACAGACAGACAGGGCCAGGCTCTAGAAGGAGTTAACCCAGAAGACAAAAAGAACTATTGGAGGGATGGATGCTCCTGCTGTGAACCAGACCTAAAGGCCAAACAAATGTTAAAAGAGTAGTACCTGGGATTGATATTCTAAATAGGTAGAGATCACCTGAAAAGACCCAAGTGAGTCACTAGCCCAACCCCCGAGGGGAAGAGACCCTGTCCTGGATTCATACCAGCTTACTACATGACTCGCTTCCCCATTTGGTCCTGGGCCTAATCAACTTTACCTGAGCAATGGTGCTTGCCATCCCATTGGTTGACCGTAGTTTTGTCCCACCCCACATCCATCTAAGTGAGACCCCTTCTCTACCTTAGTCCCACATGGTTTTACCCTATTAAAGTCCCTAAAAGAGACAGCTTCCTGGACAACCCGCTCCGGTCCCCCTTCTGTCCCTCTCCGACGGAAACTTTTCTATCCAATAAAGTTTTATCCTCAGTCTCAATTTGTTCCTAAAATTCATTCTTCAGTTTTAGAGAACATGAACTCAGCAAGGTCAGGTTGGGAGTTTTACTTCTCTGTATCACTATGGTAGCTCAATAAAGATTATTTATATAGCATCTATGATTTTCATATGGGCAAATACCTCTACCTCTATTTCTAGGAGTTATGTGGCAAAGGGTAGTGAGGAATTTCACATGTATAATTTGCAATACATTCATTTTCATCAGTGTTGTAAATTATGGGTCGGTGCAGAAAGAAGACCTGAGGAATATAGCTTCAGAGGTCTTCCTGAGATTAGTCTCTCTCAGAAGTGAGCCCAGAGCCTCAGAAGCATCTTGCATCTATTGTGGGGTACAGGCAGGCTAAGAAATGTGCATAATTACTTAAGTGAATATAAACTACTAACTCTATCTACTTCAACCATTTGCCTAACACGAGGTTCACACAAACGCTAGCCGATAACATCCCAAGCAAAGGATCAAAGAACAGGGCTCCAGCAGGAGAAGCTGTTTTCTGCAGCCTTGAATCCTAGCTTGCTGGGAATTTACAAGTGACAGACAGCAGCTCTCCTTGGGCTCTGTCTACTGCTCCCTGCTCTCTTGGGACAGTAGGCTTTTGTCGCAAGTCTATATTACTATACAGCAGTGGGTGGAGAAGAAAAGGCAAGACTTCTCACATAATACCAATCAGCATTGAGCTTGAAAAAAGTTACTGTGTCTGTTCCGTTTCAAAGATAAATTGATTTTGTGTGTTTGATTACTTCAGCAGCACATATAATAAAAGATGAGCTGATTTTTAAAAAGTATTTTTCATGAGCAGAAAATTGCTAAAAATGAAAGCATTTCATGGGTAGTGAGCCATAAAAATTAGTCCACTTTAAACCCTGGCTTTATTTAAATTTTCATAACTTTATCTTAAGTGCCCTATTTATTACTGACAACTGAACTGTAAGCACATTGATCCAGGCCAGTCAAAGCCTATTTTATCTAAAATCAAAATGAAAGGCATATATATATATATATATATATATATATATATATATATGTATATATTCATATTCAAACAGTGGAGGATGGTGTACTAATTCTGAAATGCTTTGTGACCTAAAGTTTCAGTTAGTGTGAATTAGAATAGCTGAGTTACAGCCTTACCCTGCAGAGTGAATAATGAAATGTCAACAGACCCTCAAGATGGAAATCACTCTAGGAGGTGACAGAAGATTTCCTGGAAGGAAGTTCTTATCAGCCTACTTAATTATACTTTTGTATTCACTATTGGCACCCTTGGCCTCCTGATTATTTTACTATGAAAATATGCTTAGTTTTTGAATCAAAATGCCAGTCTGAGAAAGCTGATATAATTTAAAGAAAGTTTCATTTCACTTCTTGGAAAAAAGAAAAAAAGCTACAAAGTGAGCTCAAGACCATTCTAAACTTCATAGTGAGATCTTGTCTCCAAAAGAGGAGAGAAAAAAATGTTTAAACCAAATAAGGAAGTAAGTTCCTGATCTGTAAATTTGGCAAGAACCAGGTCAGAAAGCCAAGCAGAAGGGAATGTAGAGTGATTTGAAATCCTACTTAGTTCTTTTTGATGTGTTGAAAAAGAATAGGCTAAATGCTATGGTCTATTCCAGGAAGCATACTTTTTTGTTTTTTTTAGAAAGGTGAGATGGAGAGTACTTTAGGCTTTTAAGAGCACAGGAGCTCTGTTGCTTCTAGTCATTTGTGCACTCACAATGAGAAACCTGCTGCTGACACTGAGTAGACAAAAGGTTGTGGTTGCATTGCACAAAGACTTTATCAAGGCAGCTGCTCAGATTTGGTCCCTGTACTGTAGTTTGCTGTTTTTATTTATTTATTTATTCATTTATTTTGGTACCAGTAATTGAACTCAAGACCTTGTGCTTGCCAGGCAGGCTCTTAACTCACTGAGTTATCTGCCCAGCCCAGTTTGCTGATTTTTGCTCTGTGTTTATGAAAATGTTCAGAACAGAGTGTATTTCAGGGAAAGTCTATAAATATTTTTAGGAATTCTTTCCTTCCTTCAACAAAGATTGGCAGATGAAAAATCCTTGCTGAAATAGACTTTATTTATTGAGGATGACCAAAAAAGGACAAGAAATGGAATAAGCATATAAACATTTTAATGTATTAAAAGTGGAAAGCATTAGAAAGAAGTTAGCATATAAGACAAATAGAAAATGTTACGGAGGTGATGAAAGGATGCACTATAATTTCAACAAGAGAAAATACTCCAGAGAAAGCAGCATTTGGGAAGATACTTGTCCCCTTCTCTGAGGAGGTCCATGACTTGTAGCTCTTTCAGCTGTTACTATACCATCTGGGAGTTCTATTGATGAATTGACTGGGAGCAAAAGTATCATATAACATGTTTGTTAATGACCAGTTTTGGGTGGCGTGGTTATTGGAGCTGTGACCTCAATGGTGGTTGTCCAGCAGTAGAGGTTGTGCTCCTTTTCTTAGTTGTAATGATCTTAATCCACTTCTTTGACTTATGATGAATGTATATTTCCTTTAGATGAGATTGGAGCACTGTGGGGAACTAGAGTGGAAAGGTAGATTGGAGCTCCGGTGGCCTCTTTCTTGGGAAGCACACTTTTGTTATGGAGCATGCTCATGACATATTTCATAATGTTAATTTTTTTCACCAGTTTCTCAAGCCATGCCAGGATCTGTCTTGCTTATCACCATGAGAATCTGAAGGAATTCTTGGAGATCCACAAAAGCATAGAGCACCACAAAGCCTGCCAATTCAGAAATATCCTACTCTCAAGCCGGGCACTTTAGTTCTAACAGTTCCTTCAGCTTCTCAATGTAGACTTCCTGATAGTTTATGGCTCCAGAAGTTTCTGTTCTGGGCATGTGCACTTCAGTTCTGGTTCCTAGGATGTACCTGTGCTTGAAAATTTGGGTTGGCAGTTTGCTCTGAAACATCAGTGTTTTTTTTTATGTTCTACTTGGCCCAAGGAAAATAATTGATTTTTATTCTGTTAAGCATTGTTTTGCAAAGTTGAGTGTGTACTTCTAAGTTTTTCACCCACTGGATCTGACACCAAAAGTACTGTAAAGTGTTTGGGATATACATTTAAAAATGGGAAAATTTTGCTTCTATTCACATGTCACTGGCCAAAGCATACCAAGTGGTAATTTACAGACCAGAAAGTGAAATACACAGTTCATCCATTCTGAGGCCACAGAAGAGTATGAACACAGAAAGGGGAAATAAGTGAGAACATTTATTCAATGAAATAGCTATTTTCTTGTTTTATTTTTCAGTATGGGCTTTTTACTGCTTCCATTACCTCTGCAACCTTGTTGTTGTATTAAATTCTGTACTGAATACTGTTAGCGAGCTTCTTTCCTTTTCCTGAGTAGACTTTGACTGGCACAAATATGAGTTCAAGAGTATGAAAAAAGAGCACTATTTACCATTCCTCTCAAAGATCAACAACTTTCTGAATAGCGCCTTAGCTAAGATACTGTTATTGGCAAACAAAAGGAAGCCACATAATGTAATTTAGGGAAAAAGGTATAGGGCACCATTACAGTGGACATGTAGGGCAGGTTGTGCAATAGGTCACTGAATTTAGGACGGAAGGACCATTAGGTTTCTTTAAGCCATAGTATCTGGAAGGGAAAACAGTCAGGAATCCCACGAAGAGCCCTGTGTCATCTCTTTCTGTGCCTCAGGATATTATGCTGTGTTTGCACAATGGCTCTCCATTTTGCAAGCTGGAGCCAAAATGGTGTCCCAGAAATGTTGGATAATTATCTCCTGGGGCAAGGATCCCATTGAAACCTAATAGATGGTTCTTAATTTTAAGTTCTTATCTCCAAGATGTAATGTGATGGGATTAAGTTAGGGTAGATTCTCACTACTGCTGTCATCTGCAGGCACTGAAATGAAGTTCTACAAACACATCCTGGCTGGTTGGGTGTGGAGGACTAGAGGCTGGAGAAATGGACTCCTATTCCTTCTAGTCTCACAAGCTGGGACACAAGGACATCTGTGTCCCTCGTGAGAAATTCTGCATGTCTGGAGATATTTTCAGTTGTTACAACTGGGAGGAATTCTACTGGCATCATGTGAGGAAAAGAAAAAGAAGCTGCTAAAATCCACAGATGTACAACTCACCACTACATAACATCCAGCACAAAATATCAGTAATACCAGAGATGAGAAACTTGGAGCTGAATTAACATCTCAAAATGAGTACCTGCACAACTCTATAGGACAGAACATGAGAAATCTACACACAAATAACTGTCGCATTTAGGGAGTATATAGTATGTTCTAAACATTGTGGTTAGTGAGTGTATACTGTGTGCTGAGTTCTTCACAAGCATTCTTTATTGATTCATCAGAAAAGTTCTATAAAGTAAGTACTATTATCTCCATTATATAGAAAACCATATAAGACATCCTCCTTGAAAAGCTCTTAAGTCTAACAGTTGACTATGAAAATTATCATGTCTCATGGACCTATTCTTGTTGTCACCTAAGAATTTAGAGAGATATAAATAGAATCTTGAATACTAATCTTGTGTGCCAAAAAGTGGCAGCAAATAATACTATCACTGTCATAACCTTCTATGAAGTACTGTAAAACTGACAGTTATATCACACTGTCTATCAAAGAGATTTAAATGCAGCATAAACAGCTACACAGATACAGAAGCTGATATGAACAGAGAAAGGAGAATAAGAAACATAGGCAGCAGCCAAACAAAGCAAAAGATTCTCAGAACTAATATTCTCACAGCTCTCTTTCCTCTTTAATTTGCCAGCTGCCACTCAGTCTCTGTCGACACTATTTTCTATAACTTAAGGTGAGAATAGGTCTGCCAGTTTTCCCAAAGTGATTTGTACATATTGTGTACAAGTATAGGCTTATCATCATGATGTATGGCCTCCATAATATGCATAATTATTATGTAACCTTCAGTATTTTAAATATGACTTTTGCTGAAGACAAGCCCTGTCCAGAGGTGATGAAACTGAAACAAGTCCTTTATGTTGCGTCCTGATTCAATCTGACTGGTGTTCTTATGAGGGAATTTGATCTGCAGGGATGTGTGCATAAGAGGAAAGTACATGCTAGGACACACAAAGGAGGTGGCCTTCTGAAGAATATGTAGAGAAACCTTGGAAGGAACTGAACCTGCCTATTCACTCAGCCTCTCATGCAGTGAAGACTTGATTTTCCTTGTAGAAGTCATGCAGTTTGTAGTCTTTGTTATATCATGCATAACAGAGTCATACACTCCACTGGGGAAATTTTTACCTGAATAAAAGGTTAAAGAAAAGGAATCTTTCATTGTCATTGTGCCGCACATCATGGGACAGCTGTGAGACTGGTATGTTTAAGGTGCTACAAGCAGACATATTGATCTCCAGAATAAGCAAGGGAGGCTTGGTAACTGGAGAGGGAGCACCAAGTAGTGATGGGACTTCTGCACCACTGGAAGTGGCTTCAGCCACCATCAGAGACTTGCTGCCCTCACTGTGTGGGGGTGCAGAAAAGTAGACCCAAAGAGCATCAGGAAGAAGGGTCCATAGCCAGCAGAGTGGCACCAAATGCAGGAAAGGGCAGCACATGTTACACATATTACTGGAGACTCCAAAATCTTTTAAGATGAAATTTTTAGGAACCTGGAGTTCACATATCAGTAGTTTGAAGAAATGAATAATGAAAATTGGGTATTAATATTAATGACCTAGATGTGTTCCAAGGGTGGTGAGGCTTGCAGAAATTACAGTTACACAGTCAGCTCCAGATCAGGTGCTGATGAAGAAGCTTCTTAAAAGCTAAACATGGTGCGTTTGGGAAAAAGAGACTGACAGGCACATAATGGGGCACTGGGAAAAAAAGTGAGATTTATGTAAGAATAGAATGGGAGAGCCAAGGAAAAATAGATTTAAGCCAATTCAATCAACTTCCCAGGGTTGGTAAAAAAGATCTAATTAAAAGGATTTTGTAAGTAGAACTTGCTACATAGATGGTTTATTAAGAGAGAAAGCTGAACTTTATTCAAGATGATCACAGGGAAGAATTTAACAGCATGAATAGGAAATGTACTTGGAACCAAACAACTAATAGGCTAGAGAAAGAAAAGGAAATCAAATTGGGCACAATCAAAAGGAGGCATTTAAAATTAGAGTGAGGGTCCCGGTTCTACAGTGCTAGAGATGGAGAGTGCAAAGAATAATTTGAGGACTTTCCAGAGAAAAGGTAGAGTATGAGAATCATTTAACTGCCATAAGGAACATATGATGGTGAAACTTGGATGTCCACAATAGCACAGGGGTGACTGAGTTCATGGCAGGAACTGAATAAAGAGATCTAATCCAACTCTCACTGGGAAGGAAGTCTTCTGTCCCCCAGCTGTACATTTTTAATCAGCTACAAGTGGTATAGACTGAAGGGGAGGTGTATCAATCAGTGTTTACAGGAGATACAAATATACAAGTACTTACAAGATAGGCTTACAATGGCCATTCAGGGGGTCAGGAGTGGAAGAGTCCAAAGGGTTGTCTGTATGCTGAGATCGAAAGGCTCCAGTCAAAGAGCTGGAGCTTACTGTGGAGTCCTTTACAATTCCATATCAGGAAGGGTCTCAGCTGGAAGCCAGGGACAATGCCCAAGGTTAAGGTAAAGACTGGAGATTTTCTGAAGAAGTAGAACAATCTTTCCTATTTTTTTTTTCATTTTCAGTTTTTAAAAATTTTATTAGTACATCTTTGCAGTTCATAATGTTCATATTTCTTGTGTAACATTGGTGCATGTACATTTCTTCATTTCTTTTCATCCTCTTTCCCTCTCCTCTTTTCTCTTCCCTCCACCTCTTGATATCTTTCCTTTCCTTTCCTTTTATTTTATTTATTGTTTTTGTTGTTGTTATCTTAGTGGTTATTTATTGTGCAAGATGCAGACATGATAGCCTGTCCACAAACACTATTAGAAGAAATCTCACTATTCACTAAATTAAGAGAATGCAGATGTGTATCTATCCTAACTATTTTGAGTATACAGATGCAAAATGGTCATGCATTTGCATCCCCTTTTTTGGTTAGTTTTGTCAAAAAAGAGCACTCCATTGTCATTTAAATATTGTAGGTGTGTGAATTCAGCAAAATATTCCAATATAGTCCAGTAGTCCATAATAGCAGTGGGTTTTCCGAAAGGTTGGAAATGTCAGAAGTTGTTGACTTGAACCTTATTATATTAATATGGCCTCACTTTTTATGCTTCATTTTTATACTTTTCTGCTGGATGGTTAAGACCAAGAAAAAGCAAGTCCCTCAGTGCTCTCAGGACCCCTCCATTTTTTGTTTTCTTCTATTCCTTTCAAGCTCAAGCCTATTGGTTGCTGTCCCTCTCATCCAGGTTAGGTCTGTTGTCTTCAGTAAATCCACTCAGCCACACCCAGAACTGTACTGAGTTAATTTAGTGGGGCATTTCTTACTCAAGCTGACACAATCAGTTAACTATCATGGAATGCTTTGCTATCTGTATCAAATAGGAAATAACTGAGGAACACGCTCCTTGCCTTTCTCCACCCCCATGCTTTTCTCTATCCATGTGACTTAGAGTCAGGGTCCATTTCATTACTAGTGGGAAGCCCAGACCTTACCTACTTTATTTTCCTCTCATATTTCCCTGAAACATATATATCTCACCATTTCTTCTTCTATGTATTAAGCTTGCTCTGGATGTAATACTAAACCTCACTTCTCTGGCTCTTTCTAATCTGCTCTCTTAATGGAGCAGATGAATATGATGAAGACACCAATTCTCTCTGAAGGTGAATGAATGAGGATGCCCATATTTTTTTTGGTAGATTTGGCTTAGCCTAATAAGCCTGAAGACCTAGTTTATGGATGTAAGATGAACCTTATAGCATCTCTTCTAGTACGGAACAATTGACGAAACCATTTTTATGTCTGTTTTGAATTATTTTAAGAATTGAGAAAAAGGTGCAGATGTGATTACTGTATATATTTGAACTACTAGTAAACTATTTGCTACTAACCAATCATGGGAAAAGCACTTTTACCTGTGGGCCTTAGTTTACTCATTTGAATAATCAAGAAAAATACAGTAAATTCAACAGAGAAAAGGTATCTTGAAAGTATATGAAATAATGTAGGTGAGGGTCACAAGCAAACATGCAGTGCATGTGAGTTGGAGCCTTTCTTCCAAACATCTATATTTCTTCCACACATGATATATTTCTATATATGCCCAATTTTCTATTCTACATTTTTCTTTTTAAAAGAGAATATAAAATAGCAATATTAAAAAAAATACAAATGATGTAGAATTTCACTAAAGAAAAAAATAATATGAATTCAACTCTATTTGTTGTATTGCATAATGTTGTCTTTGACGTACTTGTTTAGATTACCAGGTATATGCATGCAAAATTGGAAAAAGAAGAGAAAGATGTTAAAACTTAAGAAGAGAAAAAGAGGAAAAATAAAACTATTTTTCTAACTTTAAAAATAAAGTTGCTACTGTCCACTCAATAAAGATTTTAGGTATTAGCATAGGAGTCCGAGGAAGTACTAATAATATGAATTCCATCTTGTAGATCAGGAAAAATTCTACAACAAGATCTTTGTCTGAGGCAAACCAGAAAACACATTGTGTTTACATTAATAAAATGCCTGAACGAGCACTGGGAGCTGACATGTACACGTATTCAAAGGAGATCCAATGGATATGATACACAAGTAAGATATTTCCCATCATAGCAAAACTTAATGAATGAATGACTAAATAAGTGAATAAATACATAAATAAATGTTTTTGCTTTAAACAGTTTCATTGTTACCTTACTTTTCTAAGAATGTGCACAATTTATACAATGAAAAATTTAAAAAGTTCAAAGCAATCATATCTATGAAATAGGATTACAAGGAAGGACTTCAAGAGCACAAAAGATTCAATTTTTATACAACTGCAAGGGTTAAAATGTTAAAGACTAGAATATGCAATTTGAAGAAGAAATGATCTCCGTAAGAAATGTGCATGGGCCAGAGAGCTGGCTCAGTAGAATAAGTACTTCCCTGGAAAGTGCAAGGACTTGAGTTCCATCCCAGCTTCTACCAAAAAAAAGAGAAATGTGCAAGTAAATCACAAATAGGCTACAAAATAAATATTGTTAAATAAATTAAATTCAAGAATAAATAAAAGTAGTGTATTTTATATTCTCAAATCAAACACCAAAATTGCTAAAAATTATATTAAGTTCTTATTATGAAGCTATACACTTTCTTCTGAAATAATGCAGAATATCTTCAGTGGCCACTAGGATGTCAAGTCAACTTTCTTCTCTAGACTGCCCTGGAATGTTGTAATGTTGGCTCCTTTGATTCAGATTTTTTCTTTGAATCCTATTGACATAGTGTCCACTGTCATTTATTGATTATAAATTATCTACTTCTCTACTTCTTATATACTGCATTCATAATTCTCTAATTTGGATTTTTAAAGTGCTTTTTGAGTTAAAAAATACCAGGAATCTAAATAAAACCACATGCAATAGATAGAAGTTGTTAATCATTTAATAATGAACTGAGCCTTTAGCTGTTCATTAAAATTGTCTTGGAGTCAGCATGTGGTATTTGAAACAGCAAGGAGATTTTCAGGGGCTGCATTCATTTGAGAAGCCCTAAATTACTGAGTGTCTAGATTGCTTTGCTTGTTGCTGAGGCAAAATACTTGACACCAAATGTTAAAAGATCCCAATGTTATTTGGATCACAGTTTGTAGAAATTTCAGTTCACACTTGGCTGGCTCCATGCCAGGCTGCCATGGCGGCAGGGACATCACAGGGGAGATAGACTCCATGACAAGAAACTTAGGGGACAGCATATTAACTCTCTCAGTCCCTTGTATTTCACGCAGGCTACTTACCCTGAGGCAAGCACTCACACTCATAGTCCTAGCCAAAACTATGACAAACCAATCATTGTACTAACTTGATAGCCATACACCGTGGATCCTAGCACCACATTCTCCAGAGTCAACCATCTCTGAAAAGCATCCCCCTGACTGTTTGAGGCTTCAGGAGGACATCTAGACACAGACTGTACCACTGACCATGAAGAAAACTGAAATCTTGGGAAATGAAGTATTGTTTTATTGTAATAAAGTTTAAATTGAACATTGAACATTCTTTTCCTAATCATAGCTTTTCATGTTGTTTTGTTTTAAAAATGATGAATGCAGCCCTAGTTTCTGAGTTCACTAGACTGATGTGTGTGGTGTTTATAGTGAATTTTGAGAAAATAATAATATAAGGGCTGGGGTGATATCTTAGCGGGATAAGTGCCTGCCTGACAAGCACATGGACCCTAGTTCGATCCTCAGTAACAAAAAGAAAAAAAAAATAACAGAATGGGGCTAGATAATAAGGTGGACTTGTATGAAAACTTTTTTGATTAATTAAATTAATTGGTAGTTTGCAGAAGTTGGTATTGATACACATTACATTTGTTTTAGAGAATTTGTACCTGTACATGATATATCTTGATTTTTCTTTTTTTCCATTCCTCTACCCTTCCATCAGTACATCTCTCCTCCTTATTTACAAAAGTTCTTCCATTTTTTTAGGTTGTCTTTCTTTATTTTTTATTTTAATAATTTTGAGAAAGAAGTAGCAATGAGATAGTGTCAAAACAGGTTAGTAGTATAGTTACAATAATTAATACATTGTATATTATTGTCTTTGTAGTAATTATTCCTAGTACAAGATGCAGACATGATACCTTGTCTAAACACTATTAGTTCAAAACCTTATTGTCATTGAAATAAGAGAAAGTAGCTGCATATTTATGCTATTTTGTATATATATGTATATATTTCCACTACAAAATGGTCCATTTATGTCCTCTTTTTTTGTTTACTTTTGTCAAGTTATTTATTTCCTCTTTTTCTCAAGTTTCTATTTTCCCTTCCTTTTTCCCTTCACCCACTCTAGTTCCCCTTCCCATTTGAGTATTCTCTTTGTTTTTGTCATTATTACAAAACATGGTGATCCTTATGTACACTATTAGTTTCTCACACCAGAGAAATAATGTGTTATTTACACATGTGTGAATGATTTATATCACTTAAGAGTATGGTCTCAAGCAGCATCCATTACCTACAAATGTCTCAAGTTTATTCTTATTTATAGCTGAGTAGTAATCTATTATATTAAAAAATTATCAATTTATAGGAATTTTGCTGCTTCCAAGATTTACCCATAGCAAACTGTGCGTCTATAAAAAAGTTTGTCACTGTGGCATGGTGTTTTAAATTGTTTTGGGAAGACACCAAAAAATGGAGTAGCTGAGTCAAATGGAACCTATAATTTAGTATTTTGAGTGATCTGCACACTGATTTGCACAGTAGTTGCACAAGTCTAACTCCTACTAACAGTGTCCATTTAGCTCTTTTATCACTTGTAATGAGTTGATTTCTTGATAACATCCATTGTTTATGGAGTGATGTGGAATCTCAGAATTGTTTTAATTTACATCTGTCAACAGACAAGTTATGTGCAGCATTAGAAAAACATATTTCTTTGCCATTTTTACTTCTCAGAAGAGTGTATTCAGCTCAGATCCCCACTGATGGATCAGATCTTTAAACTGGGGGGCTATTTGTCTTTTAGTTCTTTAAATATTATGGCCACTAGTGTTTGTCTAAGGAACAACTGGTTAAAACGGTTTCCACTCTGTTAGTTTCTCTTCACACTGTAGGTTTGTTTCTTTCACTGTGCAAAATCTTTTTAATATATGAGATATGTGGCATTCATTCTTTCAAATGTCCATACAATATGGATTTTGTTCATCAAAATTTTGCTTCTGTTTTAATATTTAGATCTTTCATATGCTTTGATTTTAGTTCAGTGTGTTCCTAGACAGATGGGTCTAGTTTGAGTCTTCAGCAGGTGGAAAACCATTTTTCCTAGCAACATTTAGTAAAAAGGCTTTATTATAGTGAAGGTGTTTGACCGCTCTGTTGAAGATAAGGTGACTGAGTATGTTTGAAATTGTTTCTGAATTTTCTTTTCTACTCCATTGCTCATCAGATCTCTTTATCTTGCCAACTACATGTTGCTTTATCACGCTATCTCTGTAGTATAATTCTAAGACAAGAATATGTTTTTTAAAACATTTTTTTAAAAATTGCATTTAAAAAATATTTATTTTTAAAGCATAAAAATATAAAAAATGTTTGAAATGATATGAAATTTCATTAGCCAGAATAATGGGAATTCACAATGGTTGTTATATTACATAATGCTATCTTAAATTAGTTCTTTAGTTTACCAGATATAAGCCTGAAACATTGGTAAAACATTACAAGAAATTAAAAAGTAAAACAGAGGAAAAATTTTTTGAAAATTAAGTATTGACTGCTGCTCTTGATAGCTAGCAGAAATCAGCAGGACAATTGTCCAAGGTACCTTGCATAAGTGCATGAGTATGTCTTTCTCTCTCCTTTCTTTTGTCATTTCCTCATCCTAGTTTTCCCTGGGACAGAACAGAATCTTTCCCTTTCAAAATATCTGCTGTAACTCTCAAATTTTATTTATTCTTGCAGGTTCTCACACTAGTGAGACAGTACTATGTTGGCCCATTCAGATTGATCTATTTTACTTACCAACACGGCCTTCTAGTTGCATCAATTTACCCATAAAAGGCTCAAATTCACCTTTCAATAACCAACTAATATTCCATTGTGTAAAAATTTCACATCCATTCCTCAGTTGATGGGAACATCCTTGAATTTTTGTTCAGAAATGAATTTCAGGATTGTTTTTTCTAGTTCTGTGAGACATCTTAGTGGTATTTTTATTGGTATTACATTTAATCTGTATAACAATTTAGGAAGTATGGCTATCCTTGCTATGTTGGGTCTTCTAACCCAAGATCAAGGGATATATTTCCATTTTCTGATACCCTCTTTAATTTCCATTTTAAGAGTACTATAATCTTGAATGTAAACATTTTTCACTGTCTTTTTAGACTAACTCCTAGATATTTCACCTTTGTTAAAAGTAAACTCATTTGTTTCTCTAATTTCTTTCTCAATGAGTTTGGTATTTGTGTGTAAGAATGTTATTGATTTTTTATTGTAGACTTTATATTAAGCTATGTGACTGAATTTTGGTTATTAAGTCTAAAAGTCTTTTGGGGTCTTTGATATCATCTGCAAATAAAGATAATTTAACTTTTTCTTTTCCTATCTTTATTTCTTTTTCTTGTGTAATTGCTCTGGCTGTTTCCAGAACTATATTTAATAATAGTGGCAATATTGGACATCCTTACCTTGTTTATGATTTTATAGTGAAAGCTTTCAGTTTTCAATCATGTATTATGATTTTGGCTACTGGTTTGTCATATATGGCTTTGAACAGATTGGGATAAAGATAATCTATTCCAATTTTTTGTAGGGATTTTGTCATGAATGGGAGTTGGACTTTGGAGCTGGAGAGATGGCTCAGTGGAATAAGCACTTCCCTTGCAAGAACAAAGGCCTGAGTTCAATCCCTGGTTCTGCCAAAGAAAAAAGAGAGAGAGATTTGAACTTTATCAAATGCTTTTCTCCATCTACTGAAATGAAATGTTTGAGTTATTTTTGCCTTTGACATTGTTGATCTTGTATATCACATTTATTGATTTATGTATAGTGACCCATTTTTGGATGTCTGGGATGAATACTAGTTGGTCATGGTGTATAACCTTGATAATTGTGTCATTATGTTTTCAAGTATCTTATTGATATTTTTTTGCTTCAGTTCATTAGGGATATTGGTCTGTAGTTGTCTGTCTGTCTTTCTGTCTGTCTGTCTCTCTCTCTCTTTCTCCCTCTCTCTCTTTCCTTTTGGTTGGTCTATTCTCTAGTTTTGGAATCAGGGCAACGCTAGCTTTTAGGAGTGACTTTGATAGTATTGCTTCCCTTTCAATTTTAATAAAGAATTTGAGGAGTAATGGCATTCTATCTTTTCTAAGTGTCTTATATAATTTATCAGTTCCTGGCTTAATCTTTGTTTGTAAATTTTTTTTAATATTTTCAATTACATTGATTGATAAAGTTTTACTTAGAATTTTATATCTTCTTGATTCAGCTTTTGTAATTTATAAGTATCTAGCAATATGACATTTGTTGAGTGCTTTCCATCTTACAAGAATAAAGTTTCCCAAAGTTTATTGATGATTTGGGTTTCTGGATCCATTGTAATTTCAAACTTCATTCCTAATTGCAAGAAATTGAGTTTTCTCTTTCTTCTTCTGTTAGGGTTGTATAAGTGTTTATCAATTGCACTTAATATTTAAAAGAATCAACTTTTGAACCTTTTTTTCTGTACTTTAGGGAAGGGCCTACAAGGTATTCAGGGTCTCATTACTAGATCAGACTCATAGTGATTCTCCTGCTTATAGCCTCCCAAGAAATGGGATTGCAGGCAAGGGCCACCATGCTCTACATCAATCACCATCTCAGCATGACCTCAGGTGCTTGAATGGCAGGTCCAGGCATGAAACTCTCAGCCCTTGTGCCTGTTTGCAGGTGCTTTAATCCACTGAGCTGTTTGGCTAGCCAAACATTTTGATTCTTTAAGTCATTCTTTGTATCATTTTGTTAGTCTTTCTTTTTTTATTTATTTTCTTTTTATTGTTATTATTTTTATTGAAGAACAAATAGTAATGGGATAGTTTCAAGAAAAATTAACAGGACAGATAAGACAAATCAACACATTACAAAGTGTTTTCGTAATGTTTTAGTGTTGTATAAGGTACATGATATATACTTACAGGCATTATTATAGAAGATGTCTCTAATCAATGATTGAGAGAGTGCAGCTATCTTATTTCTCTACAGGTGATTTATATCACAGGTTCAACAATTAACACTCTCTACCTTGTTATCTCCCCAGTGTCTCTCCATTATACTAGAAGCCAACATAATATCTTGTCCAACCACTATTAGTGCAAATCTTGCTTCTCATAGAATTATGCAGAAGCACGGCATATTTACCCTAACTGTACTGTTTATATACACACATCATGATTCTTCCTTTATATCTCCCCCTTTTTTTGTCTAGACCTATCCAAGATGGACACTTCAATGGCATTAAACCAATTTAGGTGCGTGAACTCAGCGACACAATCCAACAGAGTTCAGCATTCTACATTAATAGTGAGTTATATGAAGAAGTTATTGACTATAGCCATTTATAGCTCAACTTATTATTACAGCCCCACATAATATACTTCATTTTTATACTTTTCTGCCAGATGGTTAAGACCAAGATAGATCAATACCTATATACCAAAAGATATAGCTTTTGTTTCTGATGAGGTCAGTGCAGTCCCCTTACAGTTTATTTTGTAATCCTGTGCCTTACTCTGGAGATCCTCTGTCTGTGTCATCCATGAGGATGAGTCATGGCCAATACCTGAGCAGTTTGCTCTCTATGAGAGCCAGAGAAAAAGTTTTCTCTCAATATGATTCTCCCCAGGCACACTATACATCATCGATCTCTTTCCTCTGTGGCTCCAGAATCTCCTTGTTTAGAAAATTTGGGGCATAACTGAATTTCACAATGGTACGGTATAGGTTCTCCTATGCCCTGAGGCTTCAATGACCTTGAAAGGCTAGGACCAAAATGTTGGCTGGCCTTTTGGCTCTTCTGTTTCCCCAATTTTGATCTGTGAACTTAGGCTGTTAATCATCCAGAAGAAACGTTGATTAGTACCATGCAGCATATACCGTTCAGTTTGCCCTAACTATCTGACTCAATTGTTTTTAGTTGTTGTACATTTCTATTTGTATTTCTTCTTTTGTCTTCTTATATTAGGGAGACTATACAATATTTGCACGTTTGTTTGGTTTATTTCACTTACGAGTATATGTGCAAGTGGCATCCAGTTCAATATAAATGCTTCACGTTTATCATTCTTTATAGCTGAGTAATACTCCATTATATAGAAATACCACATCTTTTTGAACCATTCCTCATGTGATTGACATCTTGGTTGTTTCCAAGATTTTGCTATCACACATTGTGCTGCTATAAACATAGATACACATACATCACTGTGATATAATGTTTTTAGTTCCTCTGGGAAAATTTCTAGTAGGGGGATAGCCAGCTTGAATGGGATTTCTAGTCCTACTCTTTTGAGGAGTCTGCACACTGATCTCCACAATGGTTGTACTAGTCTGCATTCCCACCAGCAGTGGAGAAGTGTTCCCTTTTCGCCACAACCTCTCCAACATTTGTTGTTGGTTGATTTCTTTATGATAGCCATTCTTTCTAGAGTGAGATGGTATCTCAGTGTTGTTTTAATTTGCATTTCATGAATGGCTAGCGATGTGTAGCATTTTTTCATATATTTATTCACTTCTTTAATTTCGTCCTCTGAGAAGTGTGTATTCATCTCAGACGCCCATTTCTGAATCGGGTCTTTAAATTTGAGGGCCCTGTTATATTTTAGTTTTCTTTTTGTTCCAGACAGCAGACCTTTGTCTGATCGCTTATTAGTTAGGACTTTTTCAAAACTTGTGTCTTTTCACTCTGCTGACAATTTCTTTTGATGTGCAGAAATTGTTCAAGAAGAGTTGATCACAGTTGTTGATTCTTTCAAGTGTTTTCCATGCAAATATATGTTTGTTCATGAACTGTTTACCTACCCCTATGTCTTTGAGAGTTCCTACTACTTTCTGTTCGAAGAGATTGAGTGTTCCTGTTTTAATGTATAGATCTTTAATCCATTTTGACTTTAGCTTAGTGCATGGTGATAGAGCTGGCTCAAGTTATAGTTTTCAGCATGTAGAAACCCAGGGTTTAGGTGTTCAAGTGAAGAACTCATTCTATTTTCCTAATGTGAGAATTTGCTTCTATAAATTTCCCTCTTATGATTGCTTTCTTTGTGTCTCATAAATTCTGATATGTTGTATCAGTATTATCATTTAATTGTAACTATTGTTTAGTTACTTCTCTAATTTCACTTGTAACATAATGGTTGCTCAGGAGGATGTTATTTGTTTATATATTTTTTATTTTATTGAAGTACAAATATGAATGAGACAGTTTTAAGATACCTTAACAGGATGGATTCGATAAGTTAATACATTGCATACTGTTTTCATAATGTTTGGGTATTGTACAAGGTGCATACATGATATTATATTTACAGACATTATTATAGCAGATGTCTCTTATCAGTAAATTAAGACTGTAGCTGTTTATGTATCTTATGTTTTATACCTGAATTATATCAAAGATTCAATAATTAATACTTTCTGTCTTATTTTCCCAGTGGTTGTCCATAGTACTAGAAGCTGACATAATATCCTGTCCAACTACCATTAGTGCAAATCTTGCCTCTCACAGAATTATGTAGAAGCACGGCGTATCTATCTCAACTGTATTGTCCATACACACACATCATGATTCTTCCTTTCTATACCCCTTCCTTTGTCTACACCTGCCAAAGGTGGGTACTCCATTGTCATTCAACCAATTTAGGTGCCTGAACTTGACGACACAGTTCAACACAGTCCTGCATTCCACAAGAATAGTGAGTTATCTGAAGAAGTTGTTGACTGTAGCCATTTACAGTTCAACTTATTATTATGGCCCCGTGTTGTATTCCTCATTTTTATACTTTTCTGCTGGATGGTTAAAACCTAGATAGAGCAAGACCTATGTATCAAAACATGTAGTTTTTTTTTTTTTTTCTGATGAGTTCAATGAAGTCCCCTCAGGGTGTAGTCCTGTACTTTATTCTGTATATCCTTTGTCTGTGTCATCCATGTGGAGGAGTCACAGCCAATGCTTGACCAGTTTGCTCTCTGTGAGAGCCTAAAGGAGGATGTTGTTTAATTTTTGTATATCTGTGGAGTTTTTCTGTTTTTTCCACTGACTTCCATTTTCTTTGCATTATGGTTCAATAATAAGAATGTGATAATTTCAAATTCTTTGCATTTACTTTAGCATGTTCTTAGGGCTAATAGGTCTTCTATTTAAGAGAACATCGTATGTTTAGCTGAGAATAGTTTGTCTTCCATGTTGTGGTTGTGACACTATAGGCCTCTCCTAAGCCCATTTGTGCACAGGTTTGGTTCAGTTCTGATATCTCTTTGTTCATTTTCTTTTGTCTAGATGATTTGTGTACTTGTGATGCCATTCAGCTCCCCAATTACGATTGTGTTGATAATTATTTTATTTTTCATCTCTGTTCATATTTGCTTTGTGTGGTATAATGAATTGGTATTTAGTAGACATATGTTTTATCTTTTCCCTTTGAGTTTTTCTCTTAATGCATATGGAATCACCTTCATTTTAATCAGTGTTGACATGAAATTTGCTTTGTCTACAAACAGAAAAGTTACTCCTGCTTTTTTGCTAGGTTCCCTCACATAGAATATTGTTTGACCTTTAGTCTATGAATTTCTTTTTGAGTTAAGTGTGTTTGCTGTATGCAGCAAATTATTGGATCTAGTTTCTTGATCCATCCTGCCAGTCTGTTGATCATGATTCATGAATAGAAACAATTTACATTATGCAGCTTCCATATTGATTGATATTTCATGGTCCTTTCCTATTTTTTAAAATATGCTTCTTTCCATGATTGTGTCTTCTAGATCTTATATTCTTTCATCCTCTTAGCACAATTGGTTTCACATATTTTCCATGGTATTTTTAATCTCCTGATTTACCATCTATGTTGGTCATTAAAGGTTTTCTTCCTTTCCTTAAACTCTTCTATTCTTTTTAAATCTTTGAGTACTACAGACTCACTGAACAACTCTTTTATTTTTTTAATTCTTTCTTTTTTTTTTTTTTCCCTGTGGCTGACTCAGCCAGCCCTTATGTGGGGCCAGGGATCAAACCATGGTCCCTTTTTTTGACTAAGCTTACCTTAGTCAAGTAAGTGCTTTAAAGACAGCTGAGCAATCTTTCCTCTTTTCTTTTTTTTTTATTTTCCCTATGGATTCATTTGCCTGGGGATTTCAGCTGCATAATATAAATTGTTTCAATTCATGTATATGTGTGTGTTTGTGTATGTGTATGTGTGTCTAGGTTACTCTTCTTTCATTGTTGGGACAAATACCTGATATCCAAAAAGAAGGAAGGAAAGGTTTATTTAGCTCACAGTTAATGGAGATTTCAGTCCATACTTGGCTGGCTCCAAGGCGGACTGGCACATGTTAGAGGGCAGCAGCTCATGGCTGCAGAAAACAATAAGATCAAATGGAAGGCGTAGTGGCACCAAGGCCACGGAGAGGAAGTCTGTCTCCCTTAAGTTGCATTCAGGCTCTCTGATCCAGGCTGGGTGTAGTATTCACATCCATAACTCCAGGGGCTCTCACACCCATAATCCAAGTGGTGTGATTTAATCACAGACTTTAGAAGTCTGCCCCATGATTGTGTGTGGCTCTGAGCAGACATCTAAACACAAACCATAACAGTGTGTGCTGCTACCATTTCAGAAAATTCGTGCGTGGCTTCTCATTTCCTCTGTGTAATTGTCCCTTGGATTTGTCCAATGTAGACTGCAGACCTGGATTTATATTTTGGTTCCGCATCTTTTCATTTTCTATTTTTTTAATTTGAAATTTTTGTTTTGTTTTGATGTTTATTCACTGCTTATACTTAGATTTATCACTAGTATTATTGCTTTACTATGAAAGCAAACATGCCTTCTAGGTGCATCTGGTCCTTGGCCTTTGTATCTGTTCCAATATACTTTGTTCACAATTCATTAGGGATGAGAAGGTGATGTGTATTTGGCTTAGCACCCAATACTTTGGTACTAGACAATGGTGATTATTATGGTCTTGTTATGGCCTTAGATTATTATGGTCCAGTGTTATTTTACAAGGGAGAACAACTTTACAACAAATATGGCACTCTGGCTAAAACAGTTCAACTAGCAACAAAATAGCATCAAGTATAGCTTAGATATTCACAAAAATGTGGTAATTAATAATTTGATTCCTTTATCCATAGGATCAAGGTCTGTAATTATATAACAATATCCAACATAAGTCAGAAAGTTGAATGCTTTAAGTTTCCTCTTGGTAGAATGATTTTACTCTGTGTATATGTATGTGTAGGAGGGCCTAAGAAGGCTAGTGAAGAGAAATATCATATAAACAATGTTCAGGGACAGAGGATGATCACCTAAGGACTGGAAATTGGAGAAGAGGACAGATAAGAAAGACTGAAGGAGAAAGCAAAGAAATGTTGAAATGAAGTAGAAAGACTAGAAATAATGTTCACTTACATAAACATATGAAGAAATTAAGAATTGAGAAAAGAGAAAAATGATTGCAAACAATAAGTTAAACCAAAACAAACAAAAATGATAGGGAAAAAACATGGCCAGCAAGTTAGCTTAGTGGACTAACGTGCCTGCTTCAGCAAGCTTAGGCAAACACAGGGACTGTGTGTTTGGATGCAGTGGGTTGGATCCTTTGCACCACACTCCTGTGTACCACATGCCACACCATCCCTGACAGCATGGTGGGCTGAGCTGACCAAAACAAACAACAACAAAGACCAAAACAAACAGATGACTACCACTGTGACCAACAACAAAACAACAAAAATTTTCTGTTGCCCTCAGTTCTGTGATGCTGTCCAAACCAGAGTCCAAATCTGTGTCAGGTAACCTTGTCAAGCCTGCACTAGAACTCGTGCTGAGTGTGGGGCTGATCTTGGCTCTTGCCTGTGGAGATCGGTGCCAGAGTCTTCAGCCAGTGATTTTCTCTATGTCCCTTGGTTGCCCATAGATGTCTCTTTATTGTGTGGGTCTCTGCATCATTGTTTTTCAATTACTGTGCTGCCTTCAAACAGTGTATTCTGAGGCTTCTTCCCACACTGTGTATTATTGCCCCTCCTGGCTCTTTTACAGCCTTCTTTTTGCTCCACTCTGCTGTGTTTCTCTACTCTCTTGCCCCTGGGAACATGGAGTGGTGCTAATTTCCCACTCATTGCCCTCACACTCCCATATCCCTCCCTCCCACTCATACTGCTGGGAGTAGGGCAGGAGGCATGGTGCTGTTCCATTAACTACCTTCACTCCTGCCACTGTAGTCCCTAACATTATTGTTCATAGACATTCTAGTTGGTGCTACTGTGTACAAAAAAAAAAGAAAGAAAAAAAAAACAAAGAAAGAACGAAACAGAAAAGAAATGAAAAGAAAGAAAAAGAAAATTGGTGGCTTATCAGGCAGGAAACAGTTTCTTGGCCACTCATCCTTGCGTGTCCTGGCAAAATTTTTTACCAGGTTTACAATATTCTCTAGAGGAAGGCAAAAAAGAGGAGCCTTGTATCCCAAATTTGTTCTGTGTGGTTTGCATTTGCCATGCTGCTACAGTCCATCAGGTTTTGAGGAATTTCCCAGAATGGTGATTCCTGCTTCACAGACAGGCCAAGTTTCCATGGGCAACCTCATATACAGATGTAACATTTTATAAAGTCCATTTCATTTTTTGGTTGACTTGCAAGTCTCTTATGTCAGACTGATTTTGGCATCGAGATGCATGTCCCTCCCTTTCTTTCAATTACCTGCATTTCTACATGCTTTTCTCTGAGTGATTCCAACTAGCTCCTCCTTTATTTGACACATCAAATCCCTCCTTGTGTATGGCAATTTGAGACTCAAACTATATGTAATCATGTTCTGACTCAATCTTTGGTGAATAAGTAAGTTTTATATTACACTTTATGCATCTATAGAAGAGGATATTGAATGTATCTACGTCAGAGGACAGTTAATGACCACTAATTGTTGATACATGCTTAGCATTCAGTGGAATATGCTGTCTTAAATCAAAAAGAATTCATTGGCTATATTCAGAGAAAATATAAAGCAACATATGCTAATACTAATGTATGGCAGAGATATAAAAATATATACTTGCTTGTGTCTTTTCACTAATAGAAAACTGAGAAATTAATATCAGATTTAAAAATAGACTTAATAGACAAATTTTTTCATTCTTGCAACCATTATTTAACATCATGCTAGAAGTTCTAGCCAGGGTAATTAGGCAAAGGAAAAGTAAAAAAGCATCCAAATTGGAAAAGAAGAAATGAAACTATATTTTTAGATGGCATACTTTTGAGTATAGAAAATCCTAAAGAACTTAATCAAAATTTAAAATTTTTATGCTTTGAAGAAGGCTATTAATAATGCAAAAGACCATTCACAAAACAGGAAAAAGTATGGCAAGTGATATTCAGTAAGGATTCAATGCCTAGAGTGTGCCAAGTCTTACAACACAAAAATAAAACAGAACAAATTTAAGAATTACTAAATAATTTGAGTAAATATTTCTTAAAACATTACATACCAATGGTAAATAAGAATATAAGAAGAAGCTCATCAGCACCAGCCACTAGAGAAAAAGCAAAGCCATGAGCTGTCACTGCATATCCTTAGGGTGGCTGTCACAAAACTAGAGAGAAGACGTGGTTAACTTGCAGACTTCATGCACTGCTAGTGGAAATGAAAAGGATTTAGCCATTTTGTAAAAAGTTCTGGCATTCCTCAAAATGTTAAAATCAAAGTTGCAAAGTCCCCGAGAAAATACATGTATCTAACAACCATACACGTCCATGAAACTTGAAGACCTGTTTATCACAACATAATCCATATGCCAAAATAACAAAACCCACCTAAAGGCCCATCAGCTAATGAACAGATATGAAAAATGTGATATGGTACAATAGATATTATTCACAGGATGAGTGCGTGTTATAAAATAGATGAAGCCTGAAAATATTACCTTAATAAAAGCCATGCACAAAGACCACACAGACCTCTGAGTTAATTAGATCTCCAAAATAAGTAAATCTACAGACACACAATTAGGTAACTGGTTTCCTTAAACTGAGATTTAGGTAAGGGAAAGTAGAGAGTGACTGCAAATGGATGCAGGTTTTCTGTCTGAGGCAACAGACATGATCTGAAAGGAAATTATGGTGACTTATATAACTCTTGTGAACATATACTAAGTACCACTGAATCTTATGTTTTAAAAGAGTCGATTTCATGACATTGCATTATATTTCCATACAGCTGTATGAAAAGGGATTTGAGAGCCTGTTTTGTACATCAAAATGAATACATTTTATTGCATTTTTCAGATTTTATTTACTATTTCAGGTTCTCAAACTAGTGAGACAATATGTTTGAATATGGGTCTGATTTATTTTACTTTACCAACAGCAGTCTCTAATTACATACACTTATCTACAAAAGCCTCAACTTGATTATGTTTTATAGCTGAGTAATACTCCATTGTGTAAAAAATACCATATCATTTTTTTTTTTCTTTTGTGGTACTGGGGTTTGAACTCAGGACCTTGCACTTACCAGGCAAGTCCTTATTCTACTGAACTATCTCCTGGCCCTTGTTTCTTTTTTTTTTTTTTTTCTTTAATGAGCAGAATATATTTATTGAAGGAAAGAAAGCTCCTATCTAAGAGAGGGACAGGAGCAGGAGGGAGGCCTGAGCAGGTTTTCCCCATTGTTTCATTTTTTAAAAAACAATTTTGCATGTTTTTATCTGGTAACTTAAGCAACTAATTTGAAGATAACTTCATGTAATACAGCAACCATTGTTATATTTCAATTACTTTCTTTAGTGAAATTTTGTATCATTTTTAGTGCTCTTTTTTCTACTATTTTGCATTCTTTAATAAATAAAGTCTGTTTGCTTAAAGAGGAACAGATTGATGAATGAAGGCAGGAGATAAGAGGACAGTCCTGCTACAATGCTGAGTTTGGTTAGATTTCTAAACTTCTGTGTAAATATGTAATTATTTATTCTTATTTTTTAAAATATATTTTAATAAATAAATAAATAAAGTAAAATTATTTTAACAACTAAAAATCAAACTTATGCATTTACAGAAAAAAGAAAACTTGGGGTGATGTGATTTAAAATGCCTCACTTTCTTACTTTGCAAATTGGTCATGTTTAAGAATTAAGCTTTTCAGCCTTTTTTCCCCTCAGTTCTGATGATTTTTCTAAAAAAATGATCATGATATGATACTCTTTCAGCTAAATAAATGCATCTTCTAGTTTTAAGACATATCCTGCTCTCCAGCCCCTCCTGTTTAGGGCTGCTGCTTCAGCTGAAAGAGCAGAGCTGGTTTTCAATGGATGATGCCAAGGAACTCATAGTCTTTTTTTATCCACCACCACATTCATGTACAGGGTCCTGTTGAAGGCATAGAGTTGGTCTAACTCTTCTTAGTGAAGTACACAACACTGTCCTCAAAACTCACTGAATCTTGGGGTCTAGCTGTTAAGAACACATCTGTCATCATCTGATATCATTATTCCTTGGAGCAAGGCAAAAATCTCAGGAGCATAGTGTAGGGGACCTGGTCATGAGTGAATGATTAAACTGAATGACTTAGCTATGGGACAAAAAGACAAAGACTCCATGAGGAGTGAATACTTAAGACATAGGACAAAATCACCAACATGATAAAGTTGCAAAGTAGCCCACATCCTTTGAAACCTCCCCTGGGTCACTAACCTAAACTGAGCTAAGCAAGTGCTTTAGATTGCTGATCTTGCCAGCCCCACCCACAACAGTTTGAATGACTAAGCAGTTTATTTTAGTAAAGTTTGTGGTGACTGGCCCTGTCCTTCCCCTTACCTAAAAAACAAAAACAAAAACAAAACAACAACAAAAAAAAACTGCTTAGCTTTGAGGCAGCTCTTAGCCCAAATTGCTTTACTGCTGCTTCTTTGTCTTAAACTGATATTTTAAGTAGAGAGTTTTTGGCTCAGTAGTTTTTTTTTTTCATCCCAAAGTCTCTCTAATGACTGAGTGCTTCTGGGTCTCTTGGTGACTGAACTAAATCTCATCTTTGGGTAATCTTTTCATTCTCCATGCCACTGAGGGCCACATACTGTGACCCATGGGCTCCAGGTGGGCTCTTACAAATAGGTAAGGCACCATGCCATAGTCCTCAGAAACCCATCACTCAGGCATTTAAAGAATGACTGCAGGAATCTTTTGTCATTTTAGAAGTGTACAAATAATGGCAGCCAAAATCATTCAAAATGCTGTGGCTTAGCTTAATTCCATGTTGCTAATGTGAAATCATACTTGAGAAATAAACTATGCCACAAAGGATATTAAAAAGTCAAAGTATGCTTAGAAAAGTTAGATATTAGAAAATTAGATTAATACAACTAATCTAATTAATTGAATCTTGGTCAAATTTTCAGTTTGGTTACTGAGTCTTAGAATATGATTACTATCTATCAAGCAGTTTTGAGTCGAAACTTGTGATCTTTGCTCTTTGTCCTCAGAGCACTCTTTTCACCTGTTTTCCTTTTGACTGATAGAAGACACAAAAGGGAGGGAATTAATATGAATTGCAATATTTTGGAAGAGAATTCAGCTTAACAAGCAATGCTTCTGTAGGAGTAGGAACAGGAAGAAAATCTCTCAGGTGATCTCTGTATGTTCTGAGGGGATAAGAGAAAGGAGAGCTTTTTAATGTGTTTTGCATTAGAATATTTTAAAAGATAGCTGAGCTGTGTTATTGTTGCCTCATAGACAGAAAGTGCTGCTTCTGATGCAGCTCACTGGCTATGGAGGGATAGAGTGTGCAGGCCACACACTGGCAGGCTCAGTTTTGTCAGACACCTGAAGAGTGAGCAGAGCTTAAGAGCACAATCGACTGGAATGCATTCTTTGGCAGTAAGGCAGGATGCCAGGATGCCAGGATGCCAGGATGCCAGCCCTCTGGCTCCTCTTGGTGGATCCTAAGTCTGTCAACCTGATACAATTAACTTTAACACAGCATATATAAATAGGAAGGGGAAGAGAGTCTCAAGGGATAACAGGAGAATGGGAAAACAAAAAAGAATTTGTTATACAATTTACTGGTACAAATTCCCTATAGTGAACGTATTCATGTATAACTAAAATGTGCTGATAAACACTAAAAGTCACAAAATGAGCTCTATTTTGATATAAAATACCTTAAGGATATTAAAAATAATTAAACTAAACCACCAGAGAATTTTAGATGTTCAAATTTTCATATAAAGCAACTAAAATTATAATCTATAAAACAAAACTATTTAACTTGACTTCATGAAAACAAGTCACTTTTACATTGCACAAGACACATTAAATAAAAGAAACATAATTGTCTGGAAAAAAGTATTTGAAAATTAGACATCTGACAAAACATTCTCAAAATTTACCAGTAAGAAAAATAACTCAATAAAAAGGGGAACACAAGATTTGCATAGATACTTAACAAAAGAAGGTAAATGAATTTAAAATAAAAGAATACAGAAATACCAAAATTTGTAATCATTAAACAAATGAAAACTAACCCATCAATAAGCTAATACGTCATACTTCTTAGCCCAACTAATAGAAGCAAAGAACATACCTGTAATCCTAGCAGTCTGGAAGTTTGCTGTACGAGGATCATAACTTAGAGTTTCACCAGGGGACATAGCAACCTAATGACACTATATCTCAAAATAAAATATGAAAGTCCTGGGGATATGGCTCAGTGCAAAGTACTTGGGTCCAATCCTCTGTAAAGGGGAGGGGGAACCTCATACAGAAAAGAAAGAAATCTGAACATACTATGGACCCTTACCTAAAATACCTGAAAAAGAAAGAAAGAAAGAAAGAAAGAAAGAAAGAAAGAAAGAAAGAAAGAAAGAAAGAAAGAAAGAAAGAAAGAAAGGAAGCAAGCAAGCAAGCATGACAACAGCAAGGATGGTGAACAACTGGAGCTTCCACCTATTATTGATGGTAATGCAATATGAAAAATTGTTGATTCTAACAGTGTTTGTGGACAGGATATCATGTCTGCATCTTGTACAATGAATAATCACTAAGACAATACGCAATGTATTAATTTTTGGAACTGTCTTATAAATGGTTTGTAACTGTCTCATTGCTATTTGTTTTTCAATAAAAGTATCTAAAACTATTAATAGGATGATTTTAGCCACTTTGATGTGGCCATTGGTAAGATGCTTCTGGCAGGATTGCAATGATGTTGGGGTCCTATTTAGAACTGGCACCATCCTGGAATGATTTTTTGAGCCTTCAGAATTTATTTGGTTTAAGGATTATTCCCATGTTTGATATTTGGAGCAGACTGACAAATTCCACTTGTCCAGAATAATGTTTTAATGCAAATTTTTTATGATAGAGTGCTCTGTAATGCCAAATGTTGCTCTGTTATTTTCCTAAGAGGGCATAATTATGATATTTCAATCAGTTAGATTATTTCACTTTTTTTAAAATTAAAGTTGCTTTATTTTCTATAAATACAGTTAAAATGGATTTTATAGACACATTGTAAAATTATTTTAGCACTCAGTTTTTCTGCAGAGAAACTACAAACTTCAGCAATGTCAGTGAAGATTGTTTTGCCCACTGATGTTCAGAATATATGTTCGCACATTTTTCAGTGAATACAATTGCTGCCATAAACATCATAATGGTTTATTAGGGACAGATTTGTTGATGGTATCATAAAATATACTACATGATATTAGGGAAACATGAATTCCAGTCCTAAATCTACTGTTTATTAATTCTATTCTGAGTAAATAACTTGATATTTTTCTTTCAGTTCATTCTGAGTATCTTAATAGTAACAACTACTTTTTAATTATTCTGATGTTTAAGTAAGTTACTAAAGTGAAATAATTTGAGGATGTAGTCTAGTATAGTGTTAGTAAATATTCAGCTCTATTTCTAAGTTTTATTTATTCTTGTATCATGCTTGCAAATTATATTAAATAGTTTGTAAACCAAGTATTTTGCAACACAAAAAAAACTTGTGTAATTCATGCCAGATTACTTAGGCGGTGCAACCAAGTTTGCCAATGAATAGACTTTGCTAGTGGTTAAAATGCTTACCTTGTGTGTATCTTTGAGCAATTTTCTTATAAAATTTTCTTACAGGTGACGCATAGACTAATTGCACTTAGCATTATACATAGTATATATTTTGATATGTCACATTGAAATGTTCTGAGATGTTAGAAAATTTATTGAATAAATTTTAATGATGTTGGAAAAATTATTAAAATATAAAATAAGAAAAATTTTGGAGCTGAAAATTATAATAACTGAAGTAAAAATTCACTAGTAAGATTTGAAGGCAGGTTTTCTTTCAGAAAAAAACATTAATGAGATTTAATGTAAAATGTCAGTTATGAAGTCTTTGGAAGAGAAGAAAGAAATGACTGAATGAAAAAGAATGGCTAACAAGCAGCCGTTAGGGCATTAGCAAGACCCACTGTACACTGAGGAGGTCCCAGAAGTGAAGGGACAGAAAAAGAGGGTAAAAAGGTTAAAAAACATATTTAAAGAAAGAGTGGCAATAAAGTCCCAAAAGATAATGAAAGAAATTTGGAAATTCTACCACAAAATATTAGCTAGACATAAAGGGAGTGTTTCAGAGAACAAGGGGGAAAAAGCTATGAGTTTGTTGAAAACAAAGGACTACGGTTTATCTCTGTGGGATAGTTCAGTTGGCTGACACAAAAGCCACTGAGTTTGATCATCATCATTGAAATAAAAGAGAGAACACATCACAAAAATTTGACAGATTCTACCTTTTTTGTAATTATTTAATATAAGTGGATGAAACTCATCAATGAAAAGAGATTGACATGACAGATCAGAGTACATGATACAGCTATGTTTTCTACAAAATTCTGATTTTTTAAGTCCAAAGACAGATACAGATTTAAAATGAAAGGATAAAAAAGGCACGTTATGAAAATAATAACTAAAAGAAAGAGAGCATATTAACATCAGACAAAATAGGCTTTAAGAAGTAATTACGAGATGACATTAATACCGGTTAAATAATACAAGGATACACATAAAAATTGGTGCACTTAGTGACAAATGATCAAAATATGTGAAACAAAAAGTAATTGAGCCAGGGAGAGAGCTCAGCAGTGTAAGTGCCTGCCTGGCAAACACAAGGTCCTGAGAAACAAACAAAAAATCCCATTAAACAAAAAACAATCTCATAGAGGGAGGAATAGACAATATTATGATAAGCTTGAAACTTTAATATATTATTGTGAATAATAAACAGAGCAGGAAAAATGAGAAAGTAGAAGGTTTAAATGATATAGTAAACCAGTAAGATTTAACAGTCATATGGAATACTTAACAGCATTAGAATGCACATTTTCTTGTTAAGTGCACATTGGCTGCTTTCCAAAGGAGAGATGAAATGTTAGGCCACAAATTAAGTTTTAAATAATATAGTTACATACAACATATCTTCTTGCTCCGCAATAAGATGATGTTAGAAATCTACTTTGTGGAGTATTTACAAAAATTATGGAAATTAAATACCTCACTCTTAAGAATCATTAGCACAAAGAAGAAAATCACAGGGAAAATAGAAAATATTAAGAGATGAGTGAAAGTTTTGAAAAAAGAAGCCAAAAGTTTTGGGACACAGCACAAGCAGGAGCACAAGGGTATTTATGGCTACAAATGCTTACCTTGCAAGTAACTGCCTAGCTATTTATTGTAAATTTCAGTGTAAACATGGGTGTGAGTGTTTTATTGTGGTATGAGGGCTTTAACTCTTTTCAGAAGATATCTAAAAAGAGCAGAGTCAGCTAGATAGCTCAGCAGACTAAAGCTTAGGCAGAAGCAGAGGCCAGGGTTAGATCCCCCATGTGCCTTGCCTGCTCCATCCCCAGGGGGTGCGCAGAGATGGTGATTGAGACTGGGCATAGAGGTGTGTCTCTGTAATCCCAGCACTTGGGAGGCTGAAGACAAGAGAATCACTACAAGTCCAATATATGTAGTGAGACCCTGTATACCTTGTATTAAGTACATAAAAATTATAATAAACAAATTTAAAAAAACAGAAGTTATCTGGAAAGAATAGCTGGGTCAAATGGAATATCTAGTTGTATAGTTTTTAGGACCCTCCACACTGATTTCCGTAGAGGTTATTTCAAGTTACACTTCCACCAGTGATGAAGAAAGGATCCTTTTTTCACCAGCCTTGACAGAATTTGGTATTGGTCCACTTCTTGATTATGACCATTTCTTGAGATGAAATCTCAGTACTTTCTTAAATTTGCATTTTCTGGATGGTCAGTGACTTTGAATACGTTTTTATATATTTATTGGCCACCTATATTTCTTTATTTGACACATGACTAGTCATTTCAGATCCCCAGCTTTTAATTGGGCCTTTAAATCTGGGAGGTCTAATTTCTTAGAGTATAAATCCTGGATATTAGTTCTCTGTCTGAGGAGTAAGTGGGGGGATTTTTTCCCATCCTATATTGTTTTTTCACTCTGAGAAGTTTGCTTAATTGGAAAGAAGCTTTTTAATTGGATGTAATCCCATTTGTTGATTATTCAAAATATTTCCTGTGCAATCAGGATTTTTTATTTCCATCAATAGATAAATGAGTAAAGAAAATGCAGTATTTATATGCAATGGAACACTATCATACCATAAAGAAAAACTTAAAACTTTTGTAGGGATAAATGGATATACTTAAAAGTATAATTCTAAAGGAAATCAAACACATGTATTTAAATATCATATTATTCATCTTGTGAGAGAAACACAAAGTCTAAATAATGATTAGAATAGAAGATAGATGTTAGGAAGTAGGAAGGGTATGTTCAAATTGGAAGAGAAACAATAAATGTGGGTTGGGGAAGAAGGAAAACGGGCAAAGTATTTAAAGAGATAAAAGAAAAAGTGAAAACAGAACTATTATTGTCAATAGTGAGAGGCAGATCACTTGGGAGGAGGAGAAAGGAAAGGAATTAAAACATTTTGAGATTTTTTTTAACATGTACAAATCCCCTATAATGAATATGTTCATTATTTAGTGCAATATGTGCTTAGGCTGTGCTATACAGGTGATTCTTATCAGAGTTCAACAGCAGAATGGTCACAGAAATCTGTTGGTAAAGAACAGATGTGGGAAATTTCTGTTGGGAAGGACTCTACTGGGTTCTAAAATTCAGATGATGATGTCTGCTATGGTTTGGCACAAAGTTTGTCTGAATTTTGCTCATGTCCAGAGACTTTGCCTGAGACTGAGATTAATGGTAGCAGACTAATTAATCATTTATTTTATTTTATTTTATTTATTACCTCCCCCTTTTTTTAAACATTTACTTGAGAGACTATATAACAGTAATTGGTGTGACATGACAAGCACTACGTATTTAGAAGACCAGGCATTCCAAGCATGACCCTAGTATTACACATTGCTATCTTCAGGGTAGTTGCTTAGTTCACAGGTATCACCAAGACTAATTAATCTTACAGAAGAAATTTTGAGGTAGTCTATTTTTGAGGCAGTGGCATGGCTACTGTTGAGAAGCTTTTAGTCAGATCTGTTTTGAAAATCAACAGCAAAGAGTCTAGCATAATGATTTAAAACATTTTCACATTGGCCAGAAAGGAAGCTTTACAAAAGCTGTTGAGTGGAAAGATAGAACAGAGAAGATTTTGATTGCTGTGAAGGAATAAGAGAATAGAAAAGATGATCTGATGGAATCACAAGAGGCACAAGGACTCCAGACTTTGCAACTCAAAATTGCAAAAGTGAACAATTTTGCTTTGTGAAAAAATAATGTTATTTAAGTACAAGTGTTTGATTTATTTCATGTAGAATTATGGTTTTAAGTACCAAGCAAAAGAATGCCAGAGTGGCAGTGATCTAGACAATTTGTTCCTTGGAATTGATTTCAAGGACTTCACCCGTGTAGCCAAGAGACAGTATCCTGCCTATGGCTACTGCTTGTGCTGACAGCAGACCTTGGCTTCCATCATCCATGCGACACAGGATTTAGGTGTATGACGAAGGCAGAAGTTGTGGGATCAGAAAGACTCCCACAAATATCTCAGAGGAAGGACTTAGTGGGCAGGAAGAATGCCCCTGAGAAGGCAATGTGTTATATTGTGAGTATGAATCCAAAGATGCAGTGGAGACACCAGAATTTTGGAGAATCCAGAAGCATGAATTGTTTGAGGAAAACTGCAAAGAGGAAGTAAAGTAGGCTGAGGAGAAAAATCATGGAAATTGCAGCCACTGGCAGTGCCATAGCAGCGGAACCACCCGAGCCCATTGGAGCTCACTTCTTGCCATATATTGCTTTGAATGTTGCATGTGGAACAACAGGACTTAGTGTTTTCCATGTGGGAATTGAGTCTTGCTTTTGTTCCACTCATTTATATCTCTTTGTTTGTGATTTCTGGGATGGAAAGTCTGTGTTGTGCCATTAAATGTCGGGATATTTAACCTTTTGTTCATTTGCACAGGGGCTCACAGGTAATAGTTTTCTTTAAATCTCAGAGGAGATTTTGGGCTTCAACTATTCAAAAATACTGAAATTGTTAGGCCTTTGTGAACTCTTAGAGATTGAATAAATACTTTTGTATAAGGTAATGTGCATGAGTCTTTCTGGAATCAGGGGCAGAATGATATAGCTTCTACCTAGATGTCCTGTCAAAGTCTCATGCAGTCATAAGGCTTTTCAGGAGGTGGCTGAATACAGACTATGTGAATGGTTGGTAGTCCAATGATGGGATTAAGTGTTCTGGGATTAAAAGTGACTGGCTCAGGTTGCTCACTGGATTGACACCAACCTAATTCATAATTTCTATATATAGTATAATATAAGGAACACCAAGTTTTTATGTCTTTCTTGTTGTCTTCTGTTTCCACAGACTGTTTCTCTTCTTTCATAAGCCACTGTGCATTGGAACCAGGAGATTATGGGCCAAAACAGCTCCAAACTGTGAGCTAAATAAACCTTTCTCTCTTTAACATTAGGTGTTGCATATTTTATCTCAGTAGTGAGAGAAGTAACTAAGACAATCACGAGCACTTACAGAAATTTAAATCAGAGCTGTGCTGAGATACCACATCCTCCCATTAAGATGGCTAATCTTCAGGAGATGGATTAAGTGGGGATGGAGTGAAGGGCAAAAGATATAAAAGGAAATTAAAATCTAACATGTGCACACAACTGTTTCCCACAAACAAAGCAAACATTACATGCTACAAACATGTGCTATAGAAGGAAAAAATTAAAATGGCTTTGTTGAGAAAAAATTTGCAATATTATTGATTAGGCTGTGGAGATTTTGGAACTGTTGTGTACTGATAGCAAGAATATAAAGTGATGGAGCAAAGTGAAAAATAGTATAGGAGTTTCTCAAAAGAAATAGAAATACTGTCTAATCCAGTAATTCTACTTCTGGGTATACATGTAAAAGAATTGAAAGCAGACATCTGATGATTAGACAGTCTTATATGCATGTTCATAGAATCACTATATAGAGCAGATGAAAGGGGGAACCAAGCCAAATGTCCATGTGGGATAAGTGAAGGCCTTTATTTATTTATTTTTGGCAGAACAACAGATTGGACTTGCCAGGCAAGCATTTTTTCTACTGACCTATCTCCCTAGGCCCTTTATGGGGGAGATAAGTAGATACACCACAACACATGGCATATTCTTGCAACAGAATATTATTCAGCCTTAAAAGCAAGAAAATTCTACAGTATGCTAAAACATGAATGAACCTTGAGGAAAGCATACTAAGGGAGATACATCAGTAATAAAAAGATAAGTCCTTAGAACTGAGGTAGAGTTCAGTAGTGGGACACTTTAACTTGTCCAAGGCACTAATTTCAATGCCTAATATTGCACAACATATTATATATATATATATATATATATATATATATATATATATATATATATTATAGGATTCTACATGTACAAGATATTAAAAGTATTCAAATTATATATGCAATGAATAGAATACAGCCTGCCAGGATTAGAGGGCTGAGGTTAATGGGAAGATACTTTTTAATGAGTATAGATATTTACTTGTACAAGATAAAAAAGAGTACTGGAGCACAGTACTCTGCTGGATCACTTTCCAACCAGAGCCCAGGTCCAGCGTGTGAGCAAGACCTTCTGCCTACTCGCCCTCACCCAGATACCTTTCCAACCAGAGCCCAAGCCCAACATGTGTGTGGGAACTTCCACATGCTTCCAGATTAATTTTCCATCCAGAGTCCAGGGCAGGAATGTTGCATTAGGAGGAAGTTGAGCACATCAGCCAGACACAAGCCAGGCACATTTGGAGAAGTTCAAACTAGGTAGATCCATACCAGGTAAGCTGAGATACACTACTAGACCCTGGCCTAGGAGAATATACTCTTTCTTTATCTCTTGATGGAGAGGGGATGCAGCAGGTAACTGGGTTGAACTTGCCTGCCTGGAAGACCCATCAAAGACTCCGTACATCAAGGGCAGGTGATTACACAGAACATAAGGGAACTAATTTCAATACAAATTCCTGATTGAATATCTCCTTAGCAAGAGCTGCGGAGATGGCTCAGTGGAATAAGCTCTTGGCTGAATATCTCCTTAGCTACACAGACATGATGTTTGCTCTTATGGTCTAAAACACAAGAAAGAAAAATTAAAATTGATAAGCCTTTGCTAATCTCAGCAAAAATGGGAAGGCAAAACTCAAATTCAAGCAATAAGGAATAAAAAGGGTAAAATTGCCACAGAACCTTTCAAAATTCAGATCATCACTAGCTACTTTGAGAATCTGTACTCTTACATAACCAAAGACACAGAAGAAATAGACAGATTCCTAGAAAGGTACAAATTACCAAAACTGAATCAAGAAGGTATAAAAACTCTCAATAACCCTATAACATCCAATGAAATTCAAAATGTAACAAAAAACCGACAGACAAAGAAAAGTCCAGGTCCTGATGGATTTGCAGCTGAATTCCAGAAGAAATTTACAAGAGATACAATCTCAATATGCCTCAAACCCTTCAATGAATTTGAAAAAAAATTCTCTGAAAAAGATTCCTGGAGGCAAGTAGTATACTGATATCAAAATCTCTAAATGATACAACTGAAAAAAAAAAACCCACAGGCTAATCTCCCTCATGAACATAGAAGCCATAATCATTAATAAAATCCTAGCAAATAGAATACAGCAAATCATTAAGGAGATTATTCATCATGAGCAGGTATGATTCATCCCAGGAATGCAGGAATGGTTCAACATATACAAATGTATAAATGTAATACTCTATTTCAATACAGCCAAATCCAAAAACCACATGGTAATCTCAGTTGATACAGAGTAGGCTTTTGACAAAGTCTAACACTCATTCATTTTCAAAGTTCTACAGAAAATTAGAATAGATGGCCTCTACCTCAATCTGATAAATGCCACCTATGACAATGCAACTGGTAACATAATTCTAAATGGGAAAACACTAAAAGCTTTTACTCTCAGACCTGGTACAAGACAAAGTCCTCTATCACTACTTCTATTCATTATAGTTCCAAAATAATTAGCTAGAGGCACTAGAAAAGAGAGAGAGAAAAAAATAAAAGAAATAATAATAGGTAAAGAACAAGTTAAATTATCATCATTTTGCGGAAGATATGACACTTTACTTGGAATACGTCCTCCCCCCAAAAGAAACCATGAGAGTGAATACACAAATACAGTAGCATAGCATGCTACAAATTCAGTATCCAAAAGTCACTATCATTCATCTACACAGATAAAAAACACACTGAGAGAGAAATTAGATAAATAATTCCATTTACAATGGCACCACAGAAAATGAAATAGGAATTAGTCTAACTAAAGAAGTAAAAGACCTATTTAATGAACATTACAGTACTCTGAAAAAAGAGATTATAGAGGATTTAAGAAAATGGAAAGATATTCCTTGCTCTTGGATAGGAAGTACCAGTATTGTGAATATGGGCATAGTCCCAAAATTTTTATACAGATTTAATGCAATCCATATCAGAATACCAGCAACATACCTCCTAGACCAAGAGAAATCATTGCTAAATTTTTTTTGAAACAGAAAATACCTAGAACGGCAAAGGTAATCCTGAGTAACAAAGACAAGGAATAAGGCATTACAATCCCTAACTTCAAATTATACTACAAAGCTACAGCGATAACATCAGTATGATATGGGCCAAAAAATAGACTTGAGGATCCACAGAATAGATGAGAAGTTGTAGATACAACTAGAAACATGCTCAACCATCTTTTCTTTGACAAGGGGCCAAACATGCTTACTGAAAGAAAAAATAGCTTATTTAACAAATGGCACTGGGAAAATTTGGCTCACTACATGCTAAAATATAAATTTTGACTCAGGTCTACCATCATGCATTAAACTAAAGTCAAAATGGATAAAGATCTAAACATTAAAACAGAAACACTAAGTCTCCTAGAAGAGAAATTATGTGGAAATCTTGAAGACATAGGGATAGGGAAAAAGTTCATAGACAAAAATGAAATCACATGCGAAATACATGAAAGAATTAGCACCTGTAGTTCCTCTTATTGAAAAGTTTTTGCACCTTAAAAGAAATGACCAACAAAGTGAAATGACAGCCCTCAAATTTGGAAAATATCTTAACTAATAGACACTCAGACAAAGGTCTTTGATCTAGAATTTATAAGGAACTAAAAAACATTATGGCCCCCAAATTTAAAGACTCAGTCCAGAAATGGGTTTCCAATATGAGCATATACTTCTGAGAGGAAGAAATAAAAAAGTGAATAAATACATGAAAAATACTCCACATCACTAGCCATTCATGAAACACAAATTAAAACAACATTGGGATATTATCTCACCATAGAAAGAATGGCTATAATAACAACATCAACTAAAAACAAATGGAGACTCTATAGGGAAAAAGGAACCCTTCTTTACTACTGGTGAGAATGTAGACTGGTGGAACCACTATGGAAATCAATGTGGAGATTTATTAAAAACAAGGACTGGAAATCTCATTCAATCCAGCTATATCCCTTCTGGAAATTTTTCTGGAGGAACTGAAAACATCATACCATAGTGATAGATGTGTGTGTATGTATATAGCAGCACAATTTGTGATAGCTAAATCTTGGAAGCAACCATAATGATGTCACCTGAGGGCCAGATTTAAAAAATGTGGTATTTTTATACAATGGACTATTACTCAGCTATAAAGAAAAATAAACTCGAAGCTTTCATATATAAGTAAATGCAACTTGAAGATATATTCATAAGTGAAATAAACTAGACCTTCATCTGTAGAACATCATGTTGTCTCCCTAGTGTAAGAACTCAAAAGAAGAAATAATAATTAAAAGTTATAACACTATAATTAAATAGAAAGAACTTAAGGTTTAAACAACAAAGAGAAAGGAGAAAAGTTAGGTAGTACAGCATGGAAAAGACCATTCATTTTTTAAACAAGATGATTAAGGCAATGGTCTTAAGAATCTCCATCAGGTTTTTGAAACTCACAGTTAATAGGTAGATTCTCAAACCAGCTAACTAAGTGCTGACATCTGTGAACTAAGCAACTACACTGAAGATAGCAATGTGCAATACTAAAACTGTGCTTGAAATACCTGTCATTTTGGTCTTCTAAATGTATTCTGTTTCTAATGTCATACCATTTATTGCTCTATTCTCTTTTACATAATTTTTCAGAAAAAGATAATAAAAGAAGAGTCACGAAAAAACATCATAGGATTGTCCTGCTACAATGGTGTATATAGTTTTATTTCTAAATTTTTGTGTACAAATGTAAAATTGTTTCTTTTCACATTCTAAAGGGATTTTAATTTTGGAATATACATGGTCATTGGAAATTAGCAGTTCCATTTATGTCTAAGGCATTTGATATTCAGACTGATAGTGATGTTAAGTTCAACTGCCTGTGTTACAAGGTAATATTATTAAGCATCTCTTCTGGATGTTTACCATCTAAAGTTTTCAGCCTAAAAATTAGACAGAGGTGCTACAAATATAGCCAATATTTTCTCCTAGCACATCAAGGTCAGTGAGGACTCAGGAGATAAGAGAACCTCTACTGTGACATCCTATAATTCAGTGGTGTCCCTTTTTTTTTTTTTGAGGAACTGGGGTTTGAACTCAGGCCCTTGCACTTGCCAGGGAAGCACTTATTCCACTGAGCCATTTCCCTGGCCATCAAATTTTCTGATCAAGCAGAATATGGAGCCACAAAGGAAAGTCATCGACCACTTGTAGACTGCCTAAGGATTGTCACCTAGAGAGAAAAAATTCTCTCTGGCTTTCACAGATCAAATTCATCAAGCAATGGCCATGACTCATCCAGGTGGCTGACTCTAACAAAAGATCTACAAGGTGTTCTACATGGTTTCAGCATAAATTCTGAGGGGATTTGGGTAATCTGGTCAACTACAAAAGTTACATTTTTTCATTATATAGGTCTTGCTTTATTATGGTCTTAATACAGTAGAAAATTACAACCAAGAGGTGTAAAAAGTAAAACTATGTTAATATGTTCAGCTGTAAAAGGCTCAAGTCAACTACTTCAGAAATTTGCCTGTTGTGCTGATATCTGACCATCATGGAATATTGAACTACATTAGTCATTTTCTGAATTCTAGTGTCTATAATCTTTAGCCTGGTTTCAAGTATGAAAAGGTCCTTTAAAAACTGTTGCAAACACAGCTTCTTTAAGTGCAGTGGAACACACATCTCTGACAAAACAAAATGAAAAAGGGAGATATGTTGGCACCACAAAGTTAGGAAATTAATCAAATATATGTAGGTGAGACTTGGCCCAGTGCCTGAAGCAAACATTCTACCTCATTCCCAAGATGAACATCCTCTCTGGTCAAGGTTTGCTATGAGCTGCTAGGCAACCTAGTGTCATGTATTACTAACTTCACAAAAGTATAAAGACAATTTAGTTGTGAATAAAAAAGGGAGGTAAAATATATATCCATGTATACACAAGAGAGTTAGGATAGATATATAGCTCCTTTCTTTTTTGTGATGACGAGTGTTGAGAGACCACAAACCATGAAGCATGGTTCTTTGCTTTAAAAGACACCAAAGTTAACCCCATCTCCAGTGGTGCAGATGCCAGTTGAAATCAGATTGAGAACAAAAGGCTTTACAAAAGTATTTTTTGGAAATCTTTCAATTTGATATAAGACTGAAGATCCATAAGAATTAAACCCAGAAATTTAAGAGAGAGGTTTTTTTTTCAAGCCATTCAAGACCTTACTGTTTACTGGAATGTTAACTGATTGCCTTTATCTAATAAAATCTCCAATCATTAAGCCCAGGGAAATCCCATTGCCATAAGATGCTTCATTTTCTAACAACAAAAACAGCTGTTACACACCCACCAGCCCAACATAGTTAAAAAGTCTGGCGGTTTTCCCTCATCTAAGCTAAGTGAAAACTCCTTAAAATCCCCAAACTCCAAACTACCTGCGAAGGTACAGTTGGCCATCAGCCACAGCCTTGACTCTTGTAGCCAACCTCCAAGGAAATGTTGCTCCATGTGGCTGAGGAGATTGATGATTTACATCACTATAATGCTTACCTGACTCTTTCAAGTTCAAACACTTTCCCATTAGACTTGGATTTTATAGTACTTTTCCTTTATTGGAACTGGCAACATGAAGCTTTTAAACATAGCTCCATCTGTCAGAATGGGTCCTGCAGGTAGAGTGTCATGTTTTATTCCAGATTATCATTTGTTGTGTTGTCAAGAAGGGCCTGGGAAAGGAAGGAAAAATGCCCATGTTCAATTATTCTTTGTTTAGAGTGTACAAATTATTATATGAAATTTTGACCATGACTCTGATCAATGTGCTTCAAGTTTCTCTATAATGATCAGAATAATATCTGTGATATTCTGAATGTGACCTTGAAGAACTTGCCCATGATAAAAGGGTGACCTTCATGGTGATTCCATCTTGAATTACTCCTTACTTACAATGTGATGAAAATGAGTAAAGCTTGTCTTGCAAGGGTAAAGTTTGAATTTAAACAGAATAGTTGACCCCTTGCTTAACAGCGATGTGTGGAGTACATGAAGAAATTTTGCCTCTGTGTGTCTGTGCCAAACATCAAGTCTAAGCAAAGAATGTATTTTAAGTATTTATAATTGTAAGACACTTAAAATAAGATAGACATTGGCCAGTTAACAAGAAAATAGTAGAATGTTGTTATTTGTTGAAGAAAAAAAGATGGTCTCAAGGAGGAGCGCTGCTTTTCCCCATCGAAACTACTTACAAAGACAATGTTCAACAGAAATAATGTAAGATGGGATTAAGGTGCATTCAGATACGAAAATGATAGAATAATCATGTGCTGGGACTGGGTCACCAATACACACGCTGCAGTAATGTGTGTTTTGTTCTTAGTCCAACAGAACAGCTACACTGCGGAGAATGCAGGGCTCATTTCCAGGAAAACATCACATTTGACCTATAGATTTGTGAGGTGATTGGTAACAAGATGGTGGTCTTAGGAAAGAAACTTCAAGTACTAAGAGGTAGGAAAATAGAGAGGTACATCTTACCACTGTGTGGAAAAAAGGAAAGGGTAGGAATGCAACAGCAGCTGTGGGCCTAGGTCTTCAAAGTTTTCATGAGGGGAATTTGTTTTAGAACACGGTTTTGCCTTTAAAACACTGTAGCCATGAGCAGAATCCATACAGCACTTAAAGATGCATTTGAACACTATTTCTGTTGAAAGCTTGAGAAATGGGTTCTGACTTATTCTCTCCAACGTGGTCTACTTACCAGTTTTGTTTTTGATCTTAATTCTCAATCTCCTTTTTTAACCACTTAATTATTATGAGCAGAATTGGTATAATGTTGCCACTGTGATTGTTATAGATAAAGTGTTTCCTAGATTGTCATTACCTCATGCTACCTTCAGGCAAAATACGTTCTGATGTATCTTTCTCTGCATTACAATGTCACTATCTATGTGACTCCATTTTGATAAAGACAAGTTTTCTATGCATGGAGAAGGTGGTACAGTGGTGTGCATTCACTTAGGATCAAGGATACAGTTCTACTAGCTCCATTCTCAGGGTCATGATGAAAGAGATTAGGAGCAATGTTTATAAAAACCTCACAGGAGTTTCTTTTTCATAAATTTCCATGAGGACTTCAGATGAAGTCATAGATATTAGCAAAGAGAGCAATTGAATCCAAGGAAAAATGTTTGCTAGAAAAAGTGGAGTGCTTCCTTTTGCCATTGAAGTTTAATTTTGATTGAAAAGGTTCAGAAGTCATTTTATCACACCAGGAAGATAGTCTCAATGAATGAAGCTGAAAGTCTAGTCTGCGGGGATTTTCTTATGTTGTGTGCTGCGTATCTTAGTGACTTTTCTCTCATTGCTGGAACAAAATAACCAACACCCCAAATTAAAAAAAGAAAAAAAGGCTAATTACTCACAGTTAGTAGAGGTTTCAGGCCATGCTCACCTAGCTCCAAGGCAGATTAGCACAGGCCAGAGGGCAGCTGTTCACAGAGGCAGAAAATAGTAAAAAGCAAGAACCAGTAGGTAGGAGCGGCATCTCCAGCAGCTAGCAAGCATCTCTCCCTTCCTTATACTGTATACAGATTACCCACCCAAGGGTGGGTGTAGCACTCACTTTCAATCCAAGCATTGGATCATGAATTAACTACAAACTCTAGAAACTACCCCATGACTCCATGAGGCTTTGAGGGAGACAACCAGATACAAACCATAGAACCATGCCTTAAAACTCCATGCAGCACATTGTCATATGATCCAGACCTTCAGTTGGATTATTTGAATCTTTAGTGTGTGGAAATATTTCCTACACTATTTGGAAGACTAACATAAAATAATTATAAATTATGTGTCCCTTAATAAATTGTTACCCTTACAAACCCCAACTACTACAATATCAATTTTTCTTGTCCTAAATCACACTCTTCTGCATGTGATAGAATTTTCAATGGTGTATTCTCTCCTACTCAAGTGCAACTAGCAAACAAGCCTCATGGCAAATACCACTTTTATTTTCAAAGCTTATTATCATTTATTCAAGAAAATCATTTTATCTTTTCCAATAGATGAAAAACCAAAGCAAAGTACAATGTAACACCAAAACATAGTAATTTAAGTTTTCCTAAATACAGAAGAAAAATTGCTCTCTTTAGTATTTCTAATTTTTAAGAGGCTTCTAAATCAAGAAGGTATTCATAAGTTGCTTCATTTTATAAGTTGAGCAGAGCTTCAAAATTTCTACAGTTACTTCCATTCCAAAATAACTAGGTCACTAATAATGAAAAATATCTTTGAAATTTGTGATCACTAATTTATCAGATTTTGTACTTTGCATGAGCTGCAGATGTGAAATATGTTGTGCTCTATCCACTTCCTTCTAAAAGCACTAAGGAAATTGCACATCTTTCATCAACTTCAGCATTCCCCTTGCTACATTTAGGTGATAAGTTATGATCTTTCTCAGTAAAGAATTCCAGGTAGTCACTATGAGTTTTTCACTTTCATTATAGACTAATGTACCAAAATCCTGAAGTCTTAATACCAAAGTCTTGACCAAGTATTCAGTTTGCACATCTTTCATCAAGATAAATTAGATAAAATAGTTTGATCTGAAATAGCTCTTTAAGTTATTAGTGGGTTCTAACATTCTACTTTCTGCCATTCTTGGTGAAAATTGAGGTTCCTTAATATGGTCTAATCTTCTTTCATACATTGGCCACCCCCTTCGCGTCATCCTCATCCTGCACGAACAACTTCCTTGTGCTGATATTTTCTACCTGCTCTGCTCGACACATTATCCATCCATCCAAATGTTCTGAGATCTGAGATGCTGGCCTCACCGAACATCATCACTCAAGCTCTCCTACGGTTTGCGTGGCTGTGTCCTGCTTGCTGTAACTGTTCTCATCTGGCAGGCTTCTCTCACATCTGTGGATCTTTTTTCTGTTTTCAAAGTTTATGCATTTGGTACAGTGTCTCACTGCACAGCTCGGGCTTGCACTGATCCTCCTGTTTTCAGCCTCCCTGGCACTGGGATTGCAGGCATGTGCCACCACACCCAGACTTGGTCACTGGCTCACCATGCCCAGGGTGGGGCTGGTGTCACATGTGGTACCAGGGATCAAACCCTGGTGTATCTTCTTTCACCACAGTAACCATTCCCTATTCTGGCCCTTCAGGATGGTACTTTTGCTAGTTCTTGTGTTCTTTCCCATCCCTTGTGATTCTGCCTTCCCTGTTAATAGTTTCTTAATTGTGGTTGATCAGTAACATTTCTTCAGTTACTCGATTTTGAATAACCTGCATTTTTCCTTCCAGGATCAGGAGTATACACATTTGATTCCCCCCCACACACACTCACACACACACAGATAGACACACACAGACATATACATATACTTGTGAATCTATAACACTCTTTTGTTTTGGTGGAACCAGGGATTGAACTCAGATCCTTGTGCTTGCCAGTTCTATATCACTCTTAAGATCTTAGCTCATGTGTCACATTCTCCAGAAGTATCTCTGATCTCTGTTAGCCTAAATCATTTAAAAAGTGTCTTCCTTTCCACAGTTTAGAATAAATATGCAGTCATTTTATAAATATTTCGTTCCTAGTTGGCTTTTTTTCTTAGTCCTTGTTCTCCTTGAAGACAATAACTAATCCATCACGATGGTCCCATTATCTGTTTCGGTGTTTGACATACAGCAGAGCCAGACTGGAAATCATGACAGACCAAACTCCTCCCAATGCTGGGGCCTGTGGCCTCACTGTGATAGGTAATCTACTTTATGGTTGGTCTGGTCTGTTGGTTCCAGGAACCATAGCTAAATTGAGTATGCCAGAAATGAGTTTCCTATTCCAACATTATGTCTTGGATCTTTTTGACAATGGAGAATTCAAGTAGATCTATTAAAACAATTCCTCATAATGAAATGAAACTTATTTCTCAGTAGAAACATAGACATATTTTCTAAGCAGGACAAAAAACTTCAAGCTATTTTCTCAAGGCAGCCTTCAAATCTTTGCAAATGGACATAAGATCATGTTTAGATTCTGCCTTCTTTAAAAGATCACTGTTCTCTATCTCCAGTCTTCCTTTCATCAGGGTACTGTTCTCTGTTCATGCATTAAACTGAGCATCCACCGTGGTGAGAAGGTTATTCACCATTTTAATTCCAAGATCAATTTTTTTTTTGGCTTCTCTGTTTTGCTTCTTGTTTTAGGAGGCTGATCTTTATGTTCTTCCTCACTGTAGCTGCTTGTAGGGATCTTGTGTCAGTCAGAACAGAAAACCCTTGTGTCACCATCATGCTTATACAGTTCTGGGAGTGGTATAGGCGGTGCACTGGCTGAGGTGTGTGTGTGTCTAAAGTACTCGAATTGGAGGCGATCATCCAGCTGTGCTTCTCACAGCATGTTCTGTCTTGAAGGTAGATCAAAATCCTATGGCTTCTCCATGATAATGGTCCCTGAGGTGTGGTCAGAGGAAGACAACCAATTTTAAAATTCCAACTGTAATTGGCAAAGTTGCAATGTCACTGGGGAGTTTGCTAGAAATATAAACTCTCAAAATCCAGACCAGTAATGGATCTTAATCTGCATAATAAGGTCCTGGGTGATCCACGCACATATTACAATTAAGCGTGGGCTATTTTATTATACATCTGGAGACATAGACTCTTTCCTTGAGAACTATGCTCATCACCCTCAGGAGATTGGCCCTTCTCATTCTGTCACAATAGCTCTGTTAGTTCTAGCATAGTCATAGCTGTTTGACACAGGGATGAGTGTGGTACATGAAGAAGAGTAAGATAATTCTTCAGGTTCAGAACAGTCAGCCCTCTGTATCTGCAGATTCTGCATCCATAAATCCAATGAATTTCAGATTGGCAAAAGTGTTGTATCAAAATAAAACATGTACAGATATTTATTTTTCATTATACTCTAATAACAACAAGATAAAACAACAATTTACATTCTAATAGGATTTACAAGTAACCTAGACAAAAGTTATATGGGAGGATGTATGAGGGAAATAATGTAAGTATTCCATTTTGTGTAAAGAAATGATTTTAGTATGGGAGAGAGAAATCATGAGACTAATGCCCCATGAATACAGAGAGATACTAAATTTAGAATTATAGATGATAGATTTCAGCTTATTATATACTCAGATAAGATTGAGTTTCACAGTAAAATATTAGGAGAATTTGGAAGGTCTTTTTGTTAAGCTCATATAATTATTTATTTTTTACCCAGATCAATTATATATGTTTCAGGAATTCCTGGGGCTTTGGGATGCCTGTAGAAAAACATAATTGGCAGACCATCATAAAACCAGGAAAATAAGAGTAATATATATTTATACACATTTAACTGTTGCATAGCATTTTCACAGCTACTGTCATGTTTTGAACGTAATTCACTATAATCATCGATCATTTCCCAGAATCAAGGATGATCCTCACAGAACTCCTGTATTTGCATATATGCTTCACTTTCTAACTTAACTTTAGATTGGTATTATCTTGGACAATTTTATAGGAAACTAATGTGTTTACAGATAGTTTCATCAGATGAGCTCCTATGGGGAAGGTTTTCATCTGCTTTTATGTAAATGCTTAGAATTGTTATTATTATTCAAATTAGACATTTAGCTACCAATCTTGTCCTTAATTTTAGAGAATGTGCTCTATTTGTATCTGTCAGTGGCTCCTTTCAAAAGCACTCTCACTATTTGATGTGGATTCATGTTGTTTGGCCAAACCTCATGAAATATTAGCAAAAATATTGCAAATAATTCCAAATGATTCTTCACTTACCACGTGCATGAGTTTCCCCACTTGTGTGGCTGATTTCAATAGATCAGTGAAACACTATTGTGGTGGTCGATACCCTGTGTCAGTTTGGCTGGGTTGCTTCAGTGGTTCTATACTGGGCTGTGGGGGCTCTGCCCTGCTGGTAGGAAGGGCCTGTCCCAGAGTGACTGAGCACAGAAAGAGTATACAAAGTGGTTGAGGAAGTAGGAGGCATTCCACTTCCTGGGAGAACTTTAATCTTCACAGTCATCTTGGACTTCATCTCCTGGCTTCCAGCACAGACTCTTTGGTCTCTGGCTTGGATCCTTTAGCTTTCCATCACAGATTCTTCATCTTCTGTCTCATAGTCTTTAGCCTGTTCTTGATGGCTTAAAGGCTAACTGATAAACTTGCATGGAATAACTGTGGTGAGCTTCAGACACCATCCGCACACTTCCTCATCCAACCCTGTGACTGATACATCTTAGGTTATATCTGTTCATTGTGTTATACCTGTTCCTCTAGTAAAACCTGACTAATACAACTATTTTACTGCATTTGTCTTTTTTTTTTTTTTGCTTTAAGTTCTCATTCTTTCAGCTGCAATGGTGAGAATGCTGCTTTGTGCACTTTCACAGGGCTGTGTCTGCCAGATGAAAAGAAGGCTTCTTTACCATTTGAAATTCTGTTGTCTGTAGAGATCTCCATTCTGTCTCCACCCCCCCTTTGACAGAATGAAAGAGCCTACTTGGGAGTGAGAAGTTCAAATTTTGTCTACATCATCCATCAGCATTACATGAAATGCTCCATAGAGTTTATCTGATTTCCTTGATCCTTTTCTGCTATGAATGTGCCTAAAAAGGCATTTGTTTGTCTTTAACCTTATACACTCAATTTGGGATTACCCCCTTGGACACTGTATTTATAGATATAAGTACTGTTGCCCATTGATCTTTGGTTTATGACTCATTACCTCCTTTTGCACATTCATTACCTTTTAATGCAGTACTCAGTAGAGATTTACTTGGACATATGCATGAAATTTTGGTCAATTATTTGGAGTCATCTTTTCAATTCAACTAAAGAGCCATTTGTATAAACTCTCTGGGAAATCTTTTGTTTCTCAAAGTGAATATCTCACTAATATGTATATATAGAGACATAACTCATCACTGTTATCCCAATTCCCCATTTATATGAGAATTTCCTGTCCATAGGACCAATTACTCTATCAATCTCTAGTACCCCCCCAAGATATTTACACATTTTTGATCATTTAATAATTAAAATGAGGTCCAAAAGTTCACACAGATTAAACTGGCTGAAATAATCTAGAATCTATTCCATTGATCATGTATTGGTTAGGGTTCACCAGGAGGAACAGAATCAATATAAATAAAAACGAATATAAATCATGCATCTAATTTTACAAGAGATTTATTAGCTAGGCTTATAGAATCTTTGACAGAAGAGTCATAGTGGCCAGAAGAATCCAAAATGGCCATCTGTGGGGTAGAAGATCCACTAGCAGCTGAAGGTGAAAGATATGGAAGTCACAGAGGTACCACCAGTACAGATCTATATTGCAGGGAGGCAGAATCTGGAGACCAAGGTCCTATGGCAATGGCAAAAACCTAGAGGTCTTCCATAAAAAAGAAAAGGTTTCCTTCCTCTTTCCCATTTTATTTTATCCAGGCTACTATCTTTTTGGTTGATTCTACTCCTATCTAGACTTGGGATTCCCCATCTCTATTTCCTGGTCTTCCTGTCAATCATTTACAGACAGACCTAGAACTTACTGGAGGGCAGTGTTTATTCAAGTCAAATTCACACAGCAAGTTAAAGGATGACAGATGCTTATGCTCAGCCCATCCCCTCTGGAAGGCTTTAAGAGGTGCTCACAACTTTTCAGTAATCCCTCTCATTTTCCAAATGAAGAAAGTACTTCATTCTGATGTCTTCTTATGCACAAGCCAGTAACTGATCAGGTGTCAGATCATTTTCAGAGAAAAAATTTAGTGATTAAATTCACAAAAATATTTACCTATGTATTCAGAACAAGGCTATGGTTCACATTGGATCTTCAAGGTCACACTCTCTTGGCATCCTCTGTGCTTTCCTGCTCACATTCTGGGGACTATGCTCCAAAGCCTTCATACTTGCTGGTGTTTCCCCAGAAATTCAGCCTTCTACTATTGACTTCTGGATCACCATGCTATGCCCTTAACAGCTTCTGAAGAGGAAGTCGCCTAGAACTAACTAGAAATACTTCTTACTAATTCCTTGCCTACCTCTTCTATGCATTTCCTTTTAAAGTGATAACCTAAAATATATTCTTCATTTTATGTGGGAAAACAGGAATTCTGTGCATGTTTCTATTGCAAGTTTATGGTATTTAAGAGTCCTGTAAGACAATAAAGATTAATATTTGCATCATCAGCTACAAACTAGTGTTATGTTCTGGACTTAATTGTCCTCCTCTTTAAAATAAGGTTGTTAAACAAGATATTTAATATTCTGATCTCTATGTAATTCATCATTCTCTATTTCTTTTGGTGGTAAGTTAAATATCACCTTATCATATCTTTGTATTATCATGATTAACTATTGATCCTCAGCTGTACTTCACAGACAATTAAAGGCATGTTTAAATGTGGAGTTCTATGAGGATACTAAATCTGTCCACCATGTAACCAGCATTACAGTCAAGATGTATACATGTCTATTCTCCTAAACCATCCATCGCATCATTTTCAGTCAGTTCATTACCCACATGGTGGCCCTTGGCAACCACTGACCTATTTTCTAATCCTTGAAGGTTTTTCTTTGCTAGGATGTCATAAAATGAAATCATAAAATATGTAATATTCTCCCTCTGCCTTCTTGTACTAGGAACAAAGCTTTTGAGAGTCATACATGTTGCTTCACATATTAGTGAATTTTTACTGTTATAAGTCTATTACCTGGATGCACAATTATTTTATCCATCCTCAATTTAATGTGCATTTGAGTTGCATCCAAGTTTTACTATGAGTAAAGTAATGATTAATACTCATGTACAGGTTTTAGGTAGATATATATCTTTATTTGTTTTAGGTAAATAAGTAGGAAACAAGTTCTGTGTTATATCGTATTTTTTAACCTTTATAAGAAACTGTCAAACTGTTTTCCAAAGTAATGTACCGTTTTATATTCTCACCAGCATAATTACTCTAATACAAACTGTATTTCAACAAAAAATCACCATAAAACAAAAACCAAAAACAAAAATCCCCAAAATCAAACATACACACACTTCAGTATACCATATTAATAAATATCTGGAAGCTAATGACCACCACTTAGAGCACAAATTGTGGAGGCCAAATACAACATGTTAATCTCATGATATCTCAATAAATCAATGTTAAAATATTTATCAAAGTTTTTTTTCCTAATGTATGTGCATTTTTGGCAGAACATGTACATATGATTGAACCCAGTATTTCACAGAGCTGCATTCCCATTCTTAGCCTTTTTCTTATTTTATATTTTTCCATTATTTTATTCTATTTTAAAGAGTAAAAAGGTAAACAAAAGCAAAAACAAATAGCAAAGACTAAGAAAAGAACAAAGTAACATACAATAATATGTATGGCAGAAAATTTCAGAGCAAGAATAATAAATTAACAATGATTGCTATATGACATATTTTTATTGTTTAATCTGTGGAGCAGATTAATAGAGTATGCAAGATTGGTTAAAACATTAAACATTAATGCTTGCTTACAATAATCTTATTGTTTTTCCTTGTTATTTTTTAATTTGAGGCAGGCCTTGCTAGTGACTCTATTCCTCAAGTTGCACTGAAGCTTCCGATTCTCCTGCCTCAGATTTCAACTGGGCTAGTATTATTGAAGTGTACCACCCGCCCAGGTATTACTCAATGTTCTTGCCAACACTATATTTCCAATGTTTTGTATCTTAGGAGTTCCAGGGTGTGTATGGTGCTATCTCATTACAGCTTTGCTGAATGTTTCTCTTAGGACTGACTTCTAGTTCTCACTTCATCTACCTATTTGCCTTTGAAATGTCTTTATTTGGTGAAATATCTATTCAAATATTTTGCACATAAGGTTTAGATCGAATAATTTTTTTCATTTTTACATTCCTTACATATTTTAATTTTTTTCTTATCTTGTGGTTTGCAATTTCGTTTTATCAACAGTCTTCTTTGAAGAGACATTATTATTTTGCAAGTATCTTTTTTATCTGTTGTCTTTTGTAGTCTGCCCATTCTTGTCCTTAGAAATTTTTTTGAAATTTGAGGTCACCAAGGTTTTTCTCCTGTGATTTATTTTTTTTTATTTTTAAGCTTTTATTTCTTCAATTTAGATGTAGGAAAAAAATTTGAATTAATTTTTATATAAGACATGAAACAATTTTTATGGAAATTTTTTTGTTCACATGTTTTTGCGTATGCATGGCAAACTACTCAGCATCAGTTTTTGAGAAAACCGTCTTTTCTCTATTAGATTAACGTTGACATTTTGTCAAAATCACTATCTTATAAGTTTATATAGCCCTGCATTTCTGGCTATTTTTCATGTGTGCTTTATGTAAGTGCTCTACAGTTTTGGTTAATGCTAGCATTATAATAATCTTGCACACAGTATTTGTCCTTCAGCTCTGTTTTTCCTTCCCATAATCATTCATTCTGTGCTGTTTTACTAATGATGCTCAGCTAAGTATCAGACTTTCTGCTAAATACATTACACTTCCATCAACTTCACCTTAACTGAAACACTAGAAAATATTTGGATTTATTATTCTCACTTTTCAGAGGAAGAATTTTAGGATCACAAAGACTGTTAAATTCACCAAGTTCACATTTAATTGGTCAGTAATAAAGCCAAGACTTGAATCCAAGAGTGAGCATGATAGACTGAGCTATACTTACTTCATCACTTAACTTCTCACATTTCCCCTCAACTCTCACCACTATCAGCCTAGGAACAATACCATATTTAATGTACAACAGAAGCCAAACAAACATCACATTTAATTATTTGTCCCTCAGTGCTTTGAGCTGAGCCCTGTGACCAGACACAGCACCATTAGACTTAATTAATTAAGTTGAGATCCCTGCTATGGTGTTTGAAGGCATGATCATGAATGTACTCAATACTGTCATCTTTCCACAGTCCTTGGAACTCTAAAGCCCTGGTTGCAAAGGGAGGCTCTGAAGCAGAGCTCTGAAGCAAAGGCAGTAATGAAACACTAATGCTAATAAAGTCCTGGGCCAGAGGCATTTTTGCCCTAGCAGAGTGTGATCTATATTTTCAGCAGCCTTCAATGACCTTTTCAGCAGTCTCTTTAAAGCTCATTGGTGAGTAATAAGTCTTGACCAGTATTGGTCTTTGACACCGGTAGTAAAATACAATCTAAAAAGCACCCCCTGGAGTATAAAAGTCAGCATGAGGACATGCAGATGATTTCTGATGTAATATCTTTCCCATCTTGGATCACCAGGTGCGAGATCCAGAAGGCAGGCACTTCGTTCTCCATGCTAAATCATTAGATCACCAAGATATATTCTGTTTCTTGGATACAGAAACCTCCAAATATTTTTATAAAGCTTTGCTCTCTAGGTAGTTATCCTGAGAGTAAATACAATTAGACATTTCTCAGTCACATTGTTAATTTATAGATACTTTTGCTTATAACTGAACAAACTTGTCCTGTACAATGGAAGCTTTTAAGTAATACAAAGTAGTAGATTTTACAGTACTCAGGGTACTCAAGCTACAGGAAAGAAAAATTAAATAGAAACATGGTACCTTTCTTCAAATATCTGAAATGAACATTTAAGAATCCTCATCCCCTCAATTTACATACAACTGGAACCCAGAAAGTGATTTTACTTAAAAATAATACTTGAAGATATAGTTAGTTAAGACAAAATCAGACTATATTAGAATAGGTCTTAAGTTCAACAGGTAGTGCCCCTGGTGAGAGGGAAGAACATATAGAGATACACACAGAGGAAGTCAGGAGTAGAAATTAAGGTGATATAACTAAAACCTGAGGACTGTCAGGGCTTGCCGAGAGTCATCAGATGCCAGAAAAAAGCATGAAGGAGTTGTCTTTAGATCCTTCAGAGAGACTGTGACTGCAAATAACTTGATTTCAGAGGTCTTACCTGCATGTAGAACTATATGACAATTTTCCATTGTTTTAAGCTATAAAGTTTGTGATAATGTTATGACACTCTTCGCAAATTAGTAGTTTTGAGAAAATTTTCAGAGCCTTTTCTAGGTTTCTATGATTGTGGGTAGAGTGGAGAACTGGAATTAGTTTCATCAGCAGTACTCTGAGGCAGTGCCCTGGGCTGCCTCCTGAAAATGGGGCCCACCCACACTGGATATGTGGCATGAGAAGAAACGTGGTAGAAAAGTAATTTACAGCTTGGTTGATTTTGGACTACATTGGCTCATGGAATACTTTAGCTTTGTCTATGACAATACCACCCTGAACGTGCCCAATCTCATCTGATCTCAGAAGCTAAGCAGAGTTGGGGCTGGTTAGTACTGGGAAGGGAGACAGAGTGCTTTAGCTTTAACATTCTACAAAATAAATTTATTATCCCCATATTTGTCTCTAAAAAGCATAACCCACAACCTTCTAAATACATTATAAAACAATCAGAGATCTTTATTTAGACTTCTTTATTAGTCCTAAGCTCATTAATGTAATCATGACATAATTTTACTGTTTTATAGGAAACATTTGAAATTATCCAGCTACAACCAGCAGCTTTTCTTAACAAAAAGTGAAGAGATTCTGCATTTTTGTGAGGAAATATTTTTACCTAAAATTAGAGCTTCTTTTTACTTGCTTCCAGTAGATAATATACAAAAATATTCTTTCCTGGTTCACAGAGGAATAATTACTATGACTAGGTATTATCATTGAGCCAGCTTAGGGTAGATTTGAACCCTGCTCTAAGTTTTTATTCTCCTACTTTTCTAGGAGAAAAGTATTTGGAGCTTCTGTCTAAGGAAGTACAGTGAATTTGGGCTTAGTTGTATGACCTTAGTCAGTAGGAATTTAGCACATGTGATACCAGTAGAGCTTTGAAGTATTATATACTTGGATATAGGGACATGATTTTTGTGTTTCTGCCCCTTCATTAAGAAGCACAGGTATTAAGTCATCCAATGGTCCAAAGAAGGTGAAAACATGGGAGACAGACATGGGGCTTTCAGCACAGAGCTGAGTTCAAGCTAGATGATTCAAGTCTCATTGAATTTACAGACATCTGCGCTGGGGATATAGCTCAGGGGTACAAGTGCTTGCCTGAGTTTGATTCTCAGTACTAAAGAAAGAAATCAACTTACAGACATAGAATTAGGGTAAATTAAGGCTGGTTTGTGCCACGGAGTTTTGCTGCACATTAGATGGCAAAGAACTCGCTCTATCAAGGTAGTAAGACAACAAGCTTTTCATGGCCCCTGGCCCTCTGTCCTGGCATACAGAAAAGGGGTTTAAAAACTCTCTTGTAAGCACATCTCATTTGAACTCAAAACCCACTGAATACTTAACTCTAGTCAACAACACAAACTCTATTCAGTTCACCCAATGCGATATGCAAGCTTAGCTCTACCAGCTAATTGACAAATATTCATGCTTCCTCTCCCCTTATTAGAAAACCCCAATATTCTTGATGATTACAACACATGAATCCAAAGGTACCTCCTGAGCTTTCTTATCACTGTTTTGTAAAATAACCAACTTTTAATCTATTATTAATTAATTAATTTATTTTTTTGGTGCAAGGTCTCACTACACATCTTAGACACAGAACGATCCTCCTGTCTCAGCCTCTCCAGCACTGGGAATACAGGGGTGTGCCACTATAATAGGTTTTGGTGGCTGGCAGAGCATGACTGGGGCAAGGTTGGTAAAATGTGCAGTGCAGGGAATCAAACCCAGGTCCGTGCACTTGCCAGGCAGGTGCTTAGACTGCAGAACTATCTCCTCTGCCCGAAAGTAACCAACTTTTCATCAGGTAGATCAGCCATCTGCTGATGTTCAAACAGAAAAACAAAAGGTTTTCTCACTGATGGCATCATCAATGTGGCATTTTAATCTCTTGCTTCTGTGGGATGTTTTGGTTCACTTCCTGTTGTCCAGCTACTGTTTTATTTATTTTAACTAATACACAGTTTGATAAGTGACAGAGCTATAAAATGCAAAAAATACAATTAGCTGAGTGGAGGAGGCAAGCTTTGGGAAGAAAGCACTTGGATATTGGAAGCTGGCAATCTTTTTTATGCAGAGGATTTTGATATGAAGAAAATATAGCTTTACTAAGGGAAGTGCATTCTGCCTGGCCTGTGGCTTGCAGTATAAATTGACTCAGAATTCCATAACATGAAGGCTGGGCATCAACTGCAAACCATTATCAAGCACTCTTATGAGGTTGTGGAAAGCAGCAGGAGATTGCATTGTGGCCTTGGCCCCTCGGAAGCACCTTCAACTATGTGTTTCCTGCTAGTAGGCAAACTGAGAGAGAAAGTGGCTGCTTTCTGAGCACAGCCTATTTTTGCATTGCCTCAAATATTTACTGGCAACCAATTCAAAATGTATAAGTCTTCAGGTTAAAAGAGAACCAAGGTAAGATTTTATCTTTATACAAAGTTACTTATGTTGAATCCTAAAGGCAGTACTCAAACTTCTGCATTCAACCCAGCATAAAAAGTTGCAAAGAGTTCAAAAAATTTTCAGGAGAGACATTTTCTTTTACTCTCATTTTATATAATCAGAACTATGACATTTTTATTGTGGTTAATGATAAATGAGGGAATGTGTTGGAATAGCAAAATTACTGTCAGACTAACTAATCACGTAGAGTCCTCACCATTTCAGGCAAACATTTCCTTTTCTGCCATAGTGTATTAGGTAAATTGGAGCACATACTTATCTTTTAATCTTAAAGATCAAGGGATATCAAGGAAGAATTACCTATCATATAGAGACCTGACTTTGAACAAAAGGAAGAAACTAGATAAAGCTGGAGAGTGTGACTTGAAGGGTGACGTGTGTAACTTGAATAGACTGTGCTCCCAACATTTATACTTATTTTCTTACAAAAATCCCTGCTCTTATGAAAGATGACAGTGTGCCAAAACAAAAACCCAATACATAACTATTCAAACTTGTTTGCAGCTAAGGATGGTCCTGCATCCTACTTTTAGCAATGAAAATGTACAGACTGAGTGGATATTCCAGTGGCCATTTGTATGGGGAAATGAATGGCTGGTGGTCATACCGATTTCACCTTTTGTGTGCATGCCCAGCTTCCTTCCTGGAACACAAATGTAGGTGGAATAACTACCTTGTTTACATTGCATGAGAAGACTAACAACTTCAGGAAGGAAAATGAGGTCTTGGTGGCATTGTGGAGTCACCACAATTGTAAAATATGATTTCCTCTCAACTATGTTTTGGGTTAGAAACACACATACACACAAACACATGCACACACGCAGACACACACACACACACACACACACACACACAGACACACACAGTTCTCTCTGGTTAAGTCAGTTGTCAGCCCTTTTTATGTGAAATCTGAGGTAGTCCAAACCAGCACATGGAACTTTGTCTACCTAAACAAATATTTCTTCTAGACAAAGTGAAATTGAAATACTGCATAGCAGTATAATTTAAGGAGAACAGGACTATGAAAAGCTGCACAATATATTGGAAATGATGTTCATCTTACAATGTTCCAAAGTGCCACCATTTGCAATTAAAAGGATTTGAGTAGGATTTCTGTTAAAGAGAGTACTGAAGTCATCTCATTTGGCAGGTCTAAACTGCTCACAGTACTCTCTTAACGTATGGGGTCTTGCCAAGCTGTTATGTCTTTAAAATGCAGAAAAAGAAAATGGCTTGAGGCAGCAGCTCAGAACCATTTCAAATTGACTGGCCTTCCCTCATTACCCTGTTCCCATGTCATGCAAGCTACGACTCCACAGGCCAGAAAGCTACTCCTTCCAAAGGCAGATAGACCAGACATCTATATAAATCAGATAACATTATCAAGACACTTTGAAATAAACCTTCTTATTTGTTGAAGGCCCAAAGCTATTATTTCCATTATCTTTAGGCTTTGATTTCCAGATATCTTTCTAATCTCTGTAGCCTCACTCCAGGGGCACATGAATAATAATAAATTGTGATAACTGGTCTTCATCCTAAATGACCTAAATATTTGGCATTCTGCCTTTATTAGAGATCAACCAAAAAGCTCTTCTATGAGACAATTTATAAACAGCTGCTTATTGTAAATCAATAACATCAATTTATAATATTCATGATGAACATATAGGGGAAACTCTCAGAAAATAAGCTCTCTTCCTCATAAAATGCAGCTATAGGGATCAAGATAGTTCTACAGAACCTTAGCTAAAATTTTTACTGGAATATTTTTTATAAAGATTCTTAGTAAATAGACAGCTAATGAAGTCTTAGGTAAAAACAGATCAAATTTAATAAACATGACTTATACTTGATTATGACAGACCTTGATCAATTTATCACTTTTGTGACTTCACTAAATCAGCTCACCACATGGAGCAGAGGCAATGTCATGGTCTTTTATATTCTTATAATTTCTCCTTTTACCTCTGATCAGAGTGTGAGGGAAGGTAGGTTTATACTTCCAGCTTAATTTTTTTAATCTACTGTAAAATGCATTTTAGATAAAAATGAATTTTTTAAATTCACTACTGTAAAATGCATTTTATATAATCTTCTGTGATAATTTATATTCAAATAAAATCACCACTGTCTAAAAAAGAAATTGTAGAGGTAAAAGTAATGTGCCCCACAGTCACAATGGACATGAAAATCTGGAGGTATGGTTGGGATCTGCATCAAATTCCACATAGCCTTACACATATTATGGCATCTGGATACTTTTAACAACATGTAGCCCTTTTGGACATTCTGAATAAATGGATATTAATTAATTTAGATTGTTCTACAAATAAATCCTTTCTATTAAACAATGTAAAATAAGGGAAATGTATTCCATAACATGAAATGTGTGTGATTTATATAAGTTGAGCAGATTCTATGATTCAAAGAAGAACAAGGGAAGTAAAGGAGAAAAAGCCTTTGAGTTCTTAGATATCTGGATATCCATTGACTCTAGGATCTGCTCAAAGGACTCTATGACAGAGTGAGATCTAATTGTCATAATTCACAAAGTACAAATTTAACCAAAGTCTACAGTTTTACTGAAATGTTACCCAACAAATGTATGTACTAACATTTACACCATACCTTTAATTACTTTATATGCTTGTATGTTTCATAACCATTATGTGTATTTTCTAGGCATCTATAGGTACATACCTCTTCATTATCAGCTTCACGGTTTGGGTGATAGACCCGTGATGAAGAAGCAGATCAAGCAGCAAAAACAAAGGTAACATTTTCTGTTACTAGCAAGCTGACTGGGGTTTTAGAATTTGGGAAATAGAATAAATGACAGTGCAATGGCACACAAAAAGTCAGGAGGGACTGCAGAGTGGCCTTACTTACAGGGAAGACAATGATTAAGGCACCTCTGAGTCACTCCAGAGAAACTGACACAAGTCACAGAAGAATCCTAGTGGTAGAGGAGCACAGATGATGGCAGTACCTTAAGAACAAGGGCTTGGACAATCTTAAGTGCCTTGTTACCCATATGAACCAAAAGATGAGAATGAGAGAAAAGGAATTATTTTCAACCTTGTTCAAATAGGGCTCAGGGTTGGATTAATTATTTGAAGAATATCATGAGGCAAGTTCATAAGCCATTACAATATGAGTCGTAAGAGAACTGTGTCAGTTAATCAACCCTTAATCATTCTCATGGGAATCTTCCAAGTGCCCTGAAATCCTCATCTTCCTTGGTTGAACTCCTCTCAGCATTGTGGGCCTTATTTAATTCAGTCTTTGTTTTCTGAGCATTCTTGAGAATAGTATCATGCATTCCATTCTCTGTGTCTTAGTGAGTCTTACTGGGGTTGTCTCATACCTCAAGGTCAGAGACATCTTCTGCAGATAAGAAATCACATAGGAAAGCTTGTGAAAAGGCAATTCCGTGTCTCCAAGATGGATTTGTAAAGCCAAAATGGATTTTCCTGCAGTGTTTCTATTAAACAATGAGAGATAAAGACATGTGCTTCATCTTCTCCAAAAATTGAGAAACTCACAGTGCTTAATGACACAGACAAATTTTGGGAACAGAAGGAATGACAACAATGTAGAACCACAGAAGCAAAGAACATTTAGTAGAAGTCATTTATTGTCTCTAAGCAATGAAGTCATTTGTCTCCATTCAGCAATGTATCTATTGATCTATTGTTTCCCTCTGGGTGAAAAGAACAATAATGTAGGGCCAAAGGTGAAAAGGACTCCAGCCACACAAAAGCTCTAACATGCTGCTGAAGTTGTGCTGGCGTGTGAGTTTTTCCAGAAGCTTTGGAAGATAAATGACTTGGTGAGCACTTCTGTGCTTTACACTGTTTTGTAGCTGTAGACACCATTGTCCAAGTAGGAATGTCAAAGACCTCTGATTCTAGCAGGAAGTTGAAACATGTCTAGTTTTCTGAGAAGCTAAAGCCATTTAAATTTTGTTATTGCTCATTTTGTCATTTACAACATTCTCGGTTACTTTTCTCTCATTGCTGGAACAAATATCCAACACCAAAAATGAAGAAAGGAAAAGTTTATTTAGCTCACAGTTACTGGAAGTTTCAGTCTATAATCTGCTGGGTCCAATGCAGAATGACACATGGCAGAGGGCAACCTTTCATGATAGCAGCAAAGAGTAAAGAGCAAGAGCAAAACGGAGGAATAGCAGCACCAATGACAACACACAGAGAGTCTGTCCCTTTTTCTCTCATACTGCATTCATGCTTTCTAACCCAGGGAAGTACACACACTCATAATCCTAGCAGTACTGAAATCCATAATCCTAGCCTTGGATCACTCATAATCCTAATGGATCATGAGTGAATCACAAACTCTAGAAGTCCCTGCCCCATGATTGCTTGAGGCTTTGGGGGGACAACTAAACATAAATTATAACATTCCTCCCCTAGACCCCCAAAGTCTTAGGAACATCTCTTTGTGCAAAAGACATTTTAGTCCATTTCTAAGAGCTGTCAAAGTCCCAACAGTTTCCAGCCTTACTGAAAAGTCCAAATCTCAATTCTCCTCCAAGATCCAAGGTGAACTCTTAGCTTTGAGCTCCTGCACAAAAGAAAAGTTAAACACATCCAGCATTCAGGGGCATAAGATAAACATTACCATTCCAAAAGTTGCAAACAACAGGGGAATACAAAACACTGGGACAAACACAAGTACAAAATCCAGCAGGGAAAACATTAAATCCCATAGTTCCAAATGGAACATCCAAAGCAGTCTGTGCTGAGTTATGAGCTCCAAAGGCCTTACAAAGATACTTTTGGTGGTAGCTCTGGTGGCTTCTCTCTTAGACTGACTTGGTTCCTCCTTGCAGATTTCCTTAGATGATCAATGTTCCGGGCTTTTCCAAATTTCTGAGGTTTCCACTGAATAGGCTTTTCACTCACAATTTTACACATTTCCCTCTCAATGGTATACTGTCTGGCCTCTAAGCCTTCTTCTGAAATTGAGGTGGATAAGTTTTTTCTTCGTATTCTGTAGGGACTTATAGTTTAAAATATCAATATTTGGTGGAAAATACCTGTTCTGTGTTATTCCGAAAATGTTTGATATTCAGACAGATAGTTAGGTTAAATGCGACAGTATATGTTGTACAGTAACAATAAGCTTCTCTTCTGGTGGGTTAACAACCTAAGTTTTCAGACCAAAAATTAGAGAAAAAGAAGGGCTGCAAGGACAGCCAACATTTTGGCCTTAGCCTTTTAAGGTCAGTAAAGGCTCAAGACATAGGATAATCTGTACTGTAACATCATGCAACTCAGTTGTATCCCAAATTTTCTGACCAAGGGGATTATGGGGCTACAGAGGATAGTGATTGACGATGTATAGCATATCTAAGGAGAGTCACCTGGGGAGAAAACATTCTCTCAGGCTTTTGCAGAGAAAAATTGGTCAAGCAATGGCTGTGACTCACCCACAAGGCTGACACTGACAAAGGATCCAAGAAGCGCAGGACAGGGTTTCAGGATAAATCCTGAGGGGACTTGACTGAACTTATCAGATACAAAAGTTACATTTCTTGTTACAGAGATCTTGCTTTATGTTGGTCTTAACTATCCAACAGAAAAGTATAAAAATGAGGTATAAAAAGTAAAGACATATTAATAGGCTGAGCTGTGGAAGGTTCAAATCAGCAACTTCTGACATTGCCAGTCTTACTGATCACCCACTATATTGGAATATTTTGCTGAATTCCTAATATATATATATATATATATATATATATATATATATATATATATATATATATATATATATATATATAGAGAGAGAGAGAGAGAGAGAGAGAGAGAGAGGTAAGTGATGGTAGCTCTGGCGGCTTCTCTCTTAGGATGACTTGGCTCCTCCTTGCAAATTTCCTTAGATGATCAATGTTCCTGGCTTTTCCAAACTTCTCAGGTTTCCACTGAATAGGCTTCCTCCTCACAACTTTACACACTGCCCTCACAAAGGTCTGAGTTCAATTTTATCTTTTTCAGAACCGAGGATTGAACTCAGGCCCTTGCACTTGCCAGGGAAATGCTTATTCCACTGAGCCATCTCCCCAGCCCCACCTAAAATATTTTAATGACAATGGAATACCCTTCTCTGACAAAACTAAACAAAAAAAGGGGATACAAATGAATGACCATTTTGTATCAGTATATTCAAAATAGGTATGATATATATATACAGCTACATTCTCTTAATTCAATGAACAAAAAGATTTGTTCTAATAGTGTTTGTTGACAGGATATCATGTCTGCCTCTTTTACAATGAATAACCAGTAAGACAACAATAGGCAATATATTAGTTATTGAAACTGCTCTACTAATTGGTTTTGAAACTGGCTCATTATTATTTGTTTCTCAAAATTATTTTCAGAAAAGGAAATTGAGGTGAAAGCCATCTTAACCTCACAACTGCTGCATTGCCATATGGATGATGCCAAGCTGGAGCAGTAGGCAGAGCTCCTTCTTTTTTGGCTGTAGGAGTCAATTGCCTGGATTGATGAACATTCCTACTGTGATTCCAAGGAACAAATGGTCTATGGTGGCACCATTTGGGTACCTGCCTTGGAAGCTGCCAGCATTCTGGAACATGGGGCTTAGTGGCTTTTTTCCCAAGTCAAAGTCCCTGACCTTTGCAGCTCTGAGGCTGCAAAGGGTGGAGACCTGCCACCTCCTGTGATGTCCTCATGCCATCCTTTTGATTCTCTGGTCTCTTCCCAGCAATGGAGATCCTCTCAGCTTGTCTTTGCAGTCCATATCTTTCTTTGTACTTCCTTTTTGGCCAAGCTCACTACATTTTAAATCATCCTGCTGTACTCTTTGCTCTTGATTCTCAACATAAATCTGGCTGAAAGTCCCCAGTAACAATCATAACACTGCCCCAACACTTGGCTGCTTTGAAATATCTTTTGAAAGATTAATCAGTCTGCTATGCTTATTCTCAGTCTTAGACAGTCTCTGGGCATGAGCAAAATTCAGACAGATTTTCAGCCAACCCATAGCACAAGTCATCCGGAGTCTAACGACCAATGCATCCCTTCCCAGCAGAAACCTCTCCAGCCTGGACTTTGTAAGCAGGCTTCTTGACAGTCTTCTGGTCCAAGCTCTGACCAGAATCTTCCATATAGAACAGATGAAGATGTTCTAGCTCTTTGCAGGCAGAAAACCTCTCCAAACATTTCCTATCTTTTCCATAAGCCATTCCGAAACACTTGTAATGCACGTGGTCAGGTTTAGCCACAGCAATAACCCCACTCCTGTAGTACCAGATTCTGTCTGTTACTCTTCTCTCATTGCTGGACAAATACCCAAAACCCTAAATGAAAGAAAGAAAGGTTTGTTTTGCTCACAGTTACTGGAGGTTTCAGTCTATATTTGGCTGGCTCCAAGGCAGAGTGACACAGGACAGAGAGCATCCAGTTCATGGTGGCAGAACAACAGCAATGCCAACAGAGAGGGAAAGTCTATGTGTCTCAAATTAGATTCATGCTTTCTGCCCCACGCTAGGGAAAGTGTGAACACTCATAATACGAGCAGTACTAAAGCCCACAATTCCATCTTGGATCACCTATAATCCCAGTAGATCATGAGTTAATCACAAACTCTAGATGTCCCTGCCCCATGACTGCATGAGGATTTGGAGAGACAATTATACACAAATCAAACACAGCACTTCTATTTTTAAAAGTATTTTTGCATTAATGTGTGACTAAATATAATAACTATTATGATTAGCAGAAAGGTAAAGAAATGGCTTCACTTTTTTCCTACCTAGTTTTGTCAGATTATAACATTTTATCATGTTCGAAAAATATTTTATAAAATAGCTACTATGTTTTTCAATATTCTCCTTTGATTATGTTTTTATTTTAAGTAAGAGATTTCACCTATTTTTTTAACTATGCAATTAATACATGCTCTTGTATTTTTATCCATCTACATATACCCACAAAAATATACATAATTAAAACTCTTTTAAATTAATATTTTGTTCTGTAACTTAATTTCATTTAGTATTGTATTTTTGATAGTTGATTTTGTCCATTATATACTTTTACAACCTACTTGATTATCTGTTATTAACATTGTTATATAAGACACAGTTAGACTGTAAATCTGGTAATAGGATAAGATCCTGGCTCGTACTCATGAAGGTTAATAATTTATTTCTGATTTTCTTTGATTCATTACAGCAATAATTATAAATTTACAACTATTAGCATTCTTATTCTATATATTTTAATGGAAAAAATACAAAACTAATAGAATAACAATGGTTAATACTCTATATTTTATCTTTAAATTAGGTACTCAGAGTAAAAGGTATAGGCATTTAATTGTCTTGTATTATGAGAAAATCTTCTTTTCAATGAAATAAGGTAAATTATTAGTTTAACTATCTCAATGCACACACTCACATATGTATATATTTGTGTATGTGATTTCATTTTCTTCTTTGTGCCTTTGTTCTGTCCCAGTTTCTCTTTCCTTTTAAACACTTTCTTTCCATTTCATGACATCAGTTGTACATTTTGGATCTTATTTACTATTTAGCTTCTCACACTAGGGAGATAATACAATGTTTACACATGTGAGTCTGGTTTATTTCACTTATGAGTATGGTTCCAAATTAACCATTAAACTATAAAAGTCTCTAATTTATGCTTCTTTATAGCTAAGTAATATTCTATTGTGTGAAAAAGAAAGCATCCTTTTTTATCAATTCCTCAGTTGATAGGAATCAATGTGGTTTCCAAGATTTAGCTATAAAACTTGTGCTTCTGTAAGTATAAGTGCATATATATCATTGTGGTACAATGTTTTATAATTATTCTGTGGAGCTATCCAGCAGGGGAATACCAGAGTCAAATGGGACATTTAAGCCTAGTCTTTTTTAAAAAAATATATATTCAGTACAGGGTCTATAGGGTCTCACTACAGATCAAACTTGTAGTGATCCTCCTGTTGTTAGCCTCCCAACTGCCAGGATTACAGGTGTGCTCCACCATGCCCAGTTTCATTCCATGTCTCAGCATGCCCTGGGGGCAGTGTCTGCGCAAAACACTTGGGATTGAACCCCAGTCCCTGAACCTGCCTAAGAGGCACTTTAATGTGCTGAGCTGTCTGTCTGGCCCTAATGCTAGGATTTTAAGAAATCTCCACACTGATTTCCTTAGTGATTGCAACAGTCTACACTTCCTCAAACAGTGGAAAAGTGTTTTTTCTCACCCTATAGCCCTTCCAGCATTTGTTTTTGGTTGATTTCTTAATAATAACATTTTTTTCTGTGAGATGGAATCTCAGTGTTGTTTTAATTTGCATCTCTCAAATGTTTAGTCATACTGAATGTTTTTTAACATATTTGTTTGCTGTCTGATTTTTTCATCTCAGAAGTGTGTAGTCATCTTAGAGCCAATTTTTGGACTAGATATTTAAATTTGGGAGGTCTGACTTTTGTTCTTAGCTCCATTATGTTCTTGATAGTAATCCTTTGTCTGAGGAAAAGCTAGCAAACATTTTCTTCCCACTTTGAGGAGTGTCTCTTTACTTTGTTGGTGGTTTTTCATGCTGTGCAAAAGCTTTTTGACGAGATCCCAGTTGTTGATTCTTTCTTTGTTATCAGGATTTTTATTAATAAATTCCTTGCCTATACCAATGTCTTCAAGAGTTCTACCTAGTCTATCTCCAGTAAGATTTAATATTTGTGTTTTAATACTGAAATCTGTAATTCATATCAAATTTAGTTTGGTGCATGGTGAATGATAAGGGTCCAATTCTAATCTTTGGTATTTGCAAAGCCAGTTTTTCCAACACCATTTATTAAATAGGCTATTTTTCTTCCATCGCTTGTGTTTGGCACCCTTCATCAACGATAAGGTGGCTGAGTATATGGGGAGTAATATCCAAATCTTATAATCTGTTCTCTTGATCCTGAGCCTTCTCTTCTCTTCTCTTCTCTTCTCTTCTCTTCTCTTCTCTTCTCTTCTCTTCTCTTCTCTTCTCTTCTCTTCTCTTCTCTTCT
>PVKA01009711.1:42256-67389 GCA_004027165.1 Ctenomys sociabilis | reverse complement strand
GGGGCTGACCAGTTTCTCCAAAAGTCTATCCAGCTCCAAATTCAATATGGGAGTTCCAAAGCTTCTTGACCTCGCTTGAGCAGCTCTAAGTAGCTAGCTTTTTGTCAAAAGCCCTAGCTCTTCACTCCAGCAAGAGAATTACAGTTATATGGGGTCCTCTGTCCTACTTAATCTATGAAGCTTCCTGGTTCTCACCAAGTGCATGTAGCAGTATACCCCAGACTCCCAGACTGCTTACATTCCTCTACAGTTGATAACCTAAGACTGAGCTTTAAGGTATCTCCCACCCACTGGCTTCCTGGAACCCGGAGCTAGTCCTCCCCTAAGGCAGGTACACACAGGGGAGTCTACCTCAAAGAAGCACCAGAGATCAAAGCAAAGAAGAAGAGATAAAATACCTGGTCTTGTATGCTGCAGGACTTTCAAAAGTTACAAAGCAAACACAACAAAAGTTAGAGACCAACTCCTCCAAAAGTGAGAATGAAGCTATCTAAGGGCAACTACGAATGAGGGAGTTTTCTTTCCATCTGTGCATCAAGTGAACAGAATTTCTTTCCTCAGCCAACATCCCTTATCCCCCATGACCCTGACCCTGACAAATTCCGGTTTCGAATGCAGGCATCAGCAACTGTCTGCCAGGCCCCGTCTCATTACAACTTTATGTGGAGCTGCAGACAGATGGAGCTCAAAATAGCTGCCAGCAGTGGAAACAGAAAGGGTAAAACAGGGAGCAAGTATTTTTATAAAGAGGGGGTACCTAGGGAGGGGTTAAAAATGCTGATGCACCAGTTTTGGAGTATGACCCCCTAAAAAACCAAGCTGGCTAAATTTCCAAAGACTTCATGTTAGGGAAAGAAAAGGTTTTAGTGACCAGGCCTGAATTTGCCACTGCCAGGATAACAAGAGACACACACTTCATCCTCAAATAAGAAGAGAGGGCCAGGGAAGGGTGCAGTGGGGCAGGCAATGTCTCCATCTGGTACCCCTTATCTCAAGCACTGGTATCTGTTGATTCTAATTTTTGCACTCATTTTGATTTTCTCGAAATATCACATCACAGTGCCTTTATTTTTCCTGCTGAGGCTGTGATAGCTGCTGAACATCTATGGCTAAGGGAGAACCTCACCATTTCTGACTCTCAGCCCTCCAAGAAATCCGTGTAAATCACATCTGTAAAAATCCAGGAAAGAGGCCCAGCCCTCTGCCTTCTCCATCACTAGCTTCTCACTTTCAGCAAAGGTATTTTCTACAACTCCCAGGCTAGGGCACAAAGCTGTTTACTTCATGCCATCTGCATCATCTACCCTCTCTATCTTGGTGTCTTTTTTACAGGTTCCGGGAACAAATCTGGTTTTGTTTTTAACTCACTAGGCTCAGAGCTGAAAGGCCTGGGCTGCTGTACTCCAGAGTTACTATTTATTAGGGCTTGCTGCTCCATGTGCCTGACAAGGCCACCATAGCAGCCGGGCTTGTGCTTCTAACTCTTTTTTTTTTTTTTTTTTTTTTTTTTCAGTACCAGGGATTGAACTCAGGACCTTGCACTTGCCAGGCAGGCTCTAATTCTACTGAGCTATCTCCCCGGCTGAGTCACCAAGCTCTGGGAAAACACTGGACTCTAAATCTCAAAGCCAGGGTAGAGGAGGATACAACTAGATGCTTGTCCTGTGGGTCTTGGGAGATTTGGTGAGATTATAGGCCCCCAAACTATGCTGGGACAAGCAATCTGTGCTGAGGCATTGTCCACTGCACTCAGCTCTGCTCTGAGTTTCTTTGCCTTCTGAGCACAACTGATTCCTTTGCCTATGCGAGCACAGTGTTTCTGCGTGGGCACCCATGCATGTATGTGCATGATCAGACCTGTGCATGGGTGCTGTACATCTGTGTACATGCACACAAGTTTCTCAATGTCAAGAAGTCTGTTTTCCACTGAAACAGATTGTTTCCTCACACGACACAGCATTTCTCCAAGTCCTGCACACTTGAAAGCAGAGCAGTGGTGAAATGGGGTCAACTTGAGCATGAAACTGGCCCCTCTAAGGTTCCCCACTAGAGCCACTGCAAAAGTATGGGTCCAGTGGGGAAGGGAGGCTGGAGTACTGAAGCCTGGCCACTGTAAGCCACCAGCCCTGGTCCTCCTTAAGGAAAGCATTGTGTGCCTCCAGCTGCCTTTGTTTTAAATTCTTTTAGGAATAAACCACACGAAAGATGTCAGAGACTTTCATCTGCCTTCAGATTTAAGGCCAAGTTTCTAGCTGCAACATCCCTTTCATGTAGCAGAAATCCAAATGCTCCCTCAGGATCACACAGGGTCACAACCTCTTTGTACCCAGCTTTCTTGCTTCAGATCAAACTGCTGCCAGCCCCACTCGGGCTTGCTGCAGTCTAGCCAAGTCTGTCCTCGCTCCTGGACATCTCACTTCTCCGTGCTGACTCTGCGGCTTCGCATCTGTGAGAACCCGACAGAAAGGTCACCTTGGGGGCACTGACCTTTCTGACTTTCCTTTCTGAAATTTCGCCCATAGGCCCTCAAATTTTAATTCATCTTGCCATCAACTGCCCTAAGAATTATGCTACTTGGACTCAAAACCAAGATCTGAAACTGTGCAGGATTCCTAAGAAGGTTGTGGACCTGAGCGTGGGAAACCGAAACACTCACATGTAAGGCCATGCTCAGCCTGAGCCATGCTCAGGATCACTTTGCATCCGACCAGCATAGCCTCCTTTTCCATGTGCTTCTCTATAGCATTGCAGGGAAGAATTTTTCACAAGCCAAAGTCCACAGCACTTCCGAGGGCCACTTCCTAGTGACTTTCCATCTCTGGCACCCACTTCATGTCTTGAGTAATTCAGGGAGACATGGGAAATGAGGACCCTGGTCTCGCTGGGGTTGTCAGCTGCAAATTATAGCATTATATTTACTCTCCTGGACTCAGGCCACGTGAGATATCAGCAGATTCTTCCCAAAGCTCCACCACAGGTTTAGGAGGCTCCAAGAAGTTGTTCATATTGTCCTGAAGGGACATCTCCATGTGGCCCCCATCACCAACCCCACCTCTCATTTTGTAGAATGCGTCCAGCTGGCTACCCCAGAGAACATCATGTCCCACTCCTCAAAATATTTCAACTGCTTACTTGGGCTAAAGAGAAGCAATAAGGAATAACAGGCAGGGCAGAAGGGCAAGTCTGCATCCCATCTTGCCTGGGACAACCTTTGGCCACTGGTGCCCTTATCAAGCTGCTTATCAGCAGCAGAGCAGCCAGGTGCACCTTTCCCCAGGGCCTGTAAACTTTAAGCTCATTTGGATTCTAAACCTCATCAAGTGCTACAGGACCATGGGGACAGGGTGCAGGCTTGCTCAGGAGCACACCAGGAGAGCGGAGAAGGCCAAGGTCAGAGGGTCCTAGGAGGTGCAGGTCAGCATCTCTTGAGAAAGAACATTCTCCTCACTGGCAGTTTCCAAGCACAGAGTGAGATAAGGCAGGAAGGCAGGCTCTGATCTGGAGCAATTTCTGCAGGGCTGGAGGTGGCCCTGAGTGGCGATGGCTAGTGTCTTCAAGATCCTAAATGTCTGAAGCCCAAAGGGTAAGCATCAGCATGAAGCTGTATCTCCAAGGAGGGAGGGATTTCATCAGGACCATCTCCTATCCCTGTCCAGCATTGGTGACACCAGGTAGCAAGAAGACAGGGCAAGGCTTCAAGTGGCAGCCACAAAATATACCCTCCTGCCCCAACCATGGAGCAAGTGGACTGCAAATTCCCCTTTCCCCTTTAGACAGATAATCCTCTCCATCCGAGCATCATTGCCAGCCATGTGCTCCTATCTGGAGAATGCACCTACAAAGGCACGTAAGCTGTAACAGAGATCCACGCATTTCTCATAAAGTCAATACTGTATTTCCAGAATAAAATTTAGGACATGCAATGAACCAAAGGCTCAGACTTTAGCTCAGATCTTCATTTATGCCTATAAAAATAATACTGCACAGGAGTATGTTATTATATAAAAGCCTATATAGAAATCACCATTGGGACAAAGGAACCATTCCTTTCACCCATTTGCTCACAAAGTCCAGCCCGGTGCCAGGTAGATGAGCAACCACAAACCAATGCTGAATGCCAGGATGCAAGTGGCAACTTGATCACACCAGTGAGGCCTATACTTGGAAAAATTGCACAGGGCTTTATAACCCTGGACAAGTGACTCAACCTCCAGTAAATCTGAGCGGCCATCAGCTGGGGCCAACGTGCAGCTGGAGTGGGCCAGTGCATGCTCATCACCCACCCCACCCTTGTTCTCAGGAAAGTGACACTTTGCAAAAACTATGACGACCACAAGGATTCTGAGCCTCAGATTAGAGGACCACCACACTTCCAGCACCAGTCCTTCAGACATGGCTCATGGCACAGAGTGGCTTCAATCAGGGTCCCCCAAGTCACATGATGGAGGCTCAGCTGGCTCCAGTATGCAAGGAGCAGGGTTTCAGCTTCCCCTGCTCTGGTAGGATGTTCTAAGATTTAGAAAGTGTCTTCTTGGAAACATGCTCAGATGCATCTTTGTTGAAGAACTCAGAAGATGAAATTGTGCTAATGCTGTCTTTCTGAGGGAGAATATATTAAAATCCAAGTTCAAAGTCTTTATTAGAAATTAGTATTTTTACATTACTAATAGTGTTATTGTCATTAGTTTATTAACCTTCTATCTAAAGCAAAAGAGTGCTAAACAAATGTCATTCCTGTTGGATTAGGTAAGCATACCACATACTGGGGCAGCCCAGACAGCTGAGCTGGACAGCCCTTAGGAGACAGTCAGTCTGCAGGAGCTCAGGGAGACCCTGATGTCACAGCCCCACACTGGCCTGGAGTCTGCACCTCATAGCACTGAGGCCAAGAGCTGATGGTGCCTCCACTCCATGGCACGCAAAGTCACAGCCAGGGTTCCTGGTGTAAGTAAGCACACAGACCCTGAGTTCTCTCCCCAAACTCATCCTGCCGAAGCCCATGTTTGAGAGCAGCAGATCCAAGATTTTCTGCCACAGCCATCATTTCCAGCATCCCGCTCTGCTCTTTGCTTGAATGCATGCCTCCTTGTCAGCCATGTGGCTCAGAGTTCTGTTTGGAAAATACAGTCACCGTCAGAACCTCACAGTGCTTCCTTCATATGTCCATGGGGGGGTAACAGATGGCACATTCCCTCTTCTTGTAGGGTAGGGGGCAAGCAGCAGGCCACTTTGCTGGGCATTGTGAAGCTCAGCGTCCAGCAAATGGGATGGCTTCCACTTTTCAGTGGGGATCCGGGGGCCAGCTGCTGCAGAACAGTCAGAACTTCTGTGAACACAGAAGTGAACACAGAAGTGAACACAGTCAGAACATCTGCAGAACACAGATGTTGCTGTGGTGGTTGATTTTCGATGTCACCTTGGCCAGGTTGTCGGGCCCAGGTGTTTGGTCAAGCACCACTCCAGGTGTTGCTGTGGAGGTCCTTTTCAATGTTGATAGTATTTATATCAGTAGATGATCCTTCATAAGGTGGACAGGCCTCAGACCAGCCACTGAAAGTCTCATGAACAGGCTGAGGTCCACAAAGAAGAAGGAACACTGCCCCTGCCTTGCCCTCGGGCCCAGGGCTGTGCCACCAGCTTCTGCCCTGAATTTCCAGCCTTGTGTCTGCAGATCACAGACCTGCCAGACCCACGATCTTGTCAGCCAGTTATTAATTTTTTTTTTTTTTTTTTTTTTGGTGGAAATGGGAATTGAACTCAGGGCCTTGCACTTGCCAGGGAAGCTCTTATTCCACTGAACCATCTCCCTGACCCCCTTGTCAGCCAGTTCTGTAAGCCACATAAATGTGCACACACACACACACACACACTTTCTATCAGTTCTGTCTCTCTGGAAAACCTGGAAACCCAGTTCTTTCTAGGACACTTGTAGTTTGCTATGGACTCACAGAGGCCAGGCCCAAATAAACAAGGATATAAGCGTGCATCTATCTTCTTGTTCTTAGCCTCTCCTCTTACTACTTCATTCTTTGCAAAATTTTCAAAATAAAATCAAGATCGGATGTCTTTTTCTCTGATCTTGGATTTCTTTTGACAGTGCAGGGCCTGTTTGGGGTGTGGGGACTTCACGTCCTCACACCTCCAAAGTAGTCAAGCAAAGTTTTAGGAGAAGGACAGTCTCGTTAATTCCTGCCTCTATAATGCTAGGAAACACAGTTGCCAAGGGACAAATCTGTTTCCTCTTTGGAGCCATGGACTTTCGAGAGATGGTGGAAGCTGTAGTAATGCACCCCAGAAAAGCACACATTCCTATGCCAGTTGAGGGAGGAAAGCCACTCGGTCTAGGCAAAGGAAGCTCATGTGCAGGAGAAAGTGCTGCGGACTAGCCCACAGCCAAGTGAAGACAGGAAAGAATGACAGGGCCAGGCTTGCGCAATCAGCCCGCCAGCATCCCAGCTCATCTAGCATATGTTGAATGCTGGTACAAAGGGATGCCCAAGCTCAGGTCCTAGCAAGAAAAAAATGGAAAAAGCCGGAAATCTCAGATCTTCTGTCTGGAAGGTTCTTCCTAGAGTGACTAATCCCTTAGGTGCACGAGGAGATACATAGTGGGTCTCAGCAGGACCTCCCCACACTACTCCTGCATAGTTCAGTCTGTGAACACAGCCTAAACAGCCACACCTGGAGAATGCACCCTCCCTGGTGCTCTATGTAAGGGCCCTCCAAAGACAGAGCAGGATCCTGGACTTCATCTCCAGGCACTTAAATGGGCATAAGGAGGAAGAGGCACCAAAGTGCAAAAACACCCACAGCTCAAGCATCTGCAGGCATGAGGACTGAAGTCCCTCCAATTCCAACATAGCCAGCTGCAGGGACTCAGTGTAGACTATACCCTGGTGTCGCAGCTTTGAAAATGAGACCAGGAAGCCTGCTAAGGAGAAAGGGCAAGTGACAGTGAAGGAAACACTGGAGAAATAAGCTGAGACAGAAGTAGGCTAAGCCCCCTCCACACACATCCTGCAGCCTGTGGCCCCACTGAATAGGCCTTCCATCTCCCCAGGGACCAGCATTCAGACTCTAGCACCCATTTTTCCCAAACTGCAATCTTGTCTGAAATATTTTAGTACATGTACTGCTGAAGCAAGCACTCTCTGGGGTATTTTAAAGGTAGTAAATGGACTTAGCTCTACATCAGTAGTTTGAAGAAAGAGAGAAGTGATGATGAGAGAAGAGACAGAGGAAAGAAGGAAAGAAGAAAGGAAAGGAGATGGGGTAGAGAGGGAAGGAAGGGAGAAGGAAGGAGGGGAGGCCTAGCCAGCAAAACCTTCTATATATCACATAGTTTATTTAGTTTCAAAGTGCTCAAGTCTGGCCATTCCCCTTTTTTCCCCCAGTAGCTCACAGGATGCCCAAACACCAGAGTGACCTCTTCCTTCCCAATGTTTAGAACAGGTCAGGGTAGGAGGTAGAAGGAAGAGGTAAATCAAACTGTGAGAGAAAGTTAGCACATTAGCTGTCCTGGAAAAAGTCAAAGATCCATAGCTGCACTGGGGACACATGGACAACCTAGAATTCCCAGCAGGATTCCAAACACCACAAAGGGTTCACAGAGCCTCTTCTTCACACCTCAAGTAATCACTTCCTCCTCAGCTCATGATCAGGGGTACAGAAAACTGGGGTGATCTCCCACCCCTAGCACTAGCCACTCACTTGCTGGCTTCCTTCCTTCTCCTTCTAGGTGCACAGTTTGGGATTACAGCCAAGACTTGGACCCAGTCCTCCGTTGACTGCCTAGAACCCTCAAGTCTGTGAAAGTAGTTTGGTGAGATCACAATGCTGGGAGGATAAGGATCAGAAAAGACAAGTGTCAGGGCAGTTGGAGGCTATAAGAAAAGGTGACCCTGAAACTGTCCAAGAATAGAAAGCAATCAATGATCCCCAACACACATCACTTTTATCCTCCCATCTCCCTATTATGGGCCAACATATGTCCAGGAACCTCATCAGACAGCCCAGACAAGCAAATCATGCAGTTGAGAACAATTATAGAATCTGTAAGACCCAAATTAAAAGGAAATGTACAACACTTGATTCAAAAAAGATCACCAATTTTATGACAGCCATGGTGGGGCATGAAACAAAGCTCAGATCCTTCTGATCTCCAGATCCTTCTTTACCAAGGTTTGCCAATGAGGCTGGCCTCCTCTGTCATTCTGGAATAGTGAGATGACTTTCAGACCTACCTCCCATGGGCAGAGTTCTTGTCACATATTTGCCAGCACATGGATCCCTCAGGATTACCCTTCCTTGCATTCTTGAAGTATCTGACTGGGTATTCCGGCCCCCTCAATGCTGTCACCCAGAGGATTCCAAGGTTAATGGGCTTGGGGACAAAGAAGACCACGAGGGGCAGTAATGGAGACCCTTGGAACCCGTAGATAAAACTGATTCTCCTGGCCTAGAGTTTGTGCTCACTCTCATCTCCAAGTCCCCACGCAGGAATTCTTTATAGGGTGCAAGTAGAAGCCCCAGAGACCCTGAGGACAGCCAGGGAAAACACCTCAATGCCACCCAGTCCAAGTACCAAATGCTCAAGAGAAAGCCAAGCCCAGCAGGCAGTAACCGGCAAGGTCAAGCCCTCTATATAACTTGCAAGACAGCATCTGCAGCAGGGCCTCCCAGAGGGCTGAGGAAGAAAAAAGCAGCTAGCAAATCCTCCAGGATCTTGGGGGAGGGTGAACTTCATTTCACAGCTTCCCAAAGTCACCTGCCAGCCCTAGCTAAGGAGTTCTGAAGACAGAGGGGGGCCATGGACTTGGACCACTGGAGCCCACTCCTGAAAAGCCCTGGCCCAGGCAGCCACACATCTCTTCTGCCTTAGCATCTGGGGGGTCCAGGGGAGGCAAGGAGCCCAAGTCACCTTTCACTCCCCAGGGAGCAGGCTGCTTATGAGGAAATTTAAAGTCCTTGAACCCTGGCAGGGTCAGAAGCCAGCAGGGAGGAGCCCACTTAGCCTCTGAAGCAGGAGATAAACTTTCCAGGTTTCCTCTGTCTCAGAAAAGAGGCTCAGAGAGACTTCTCAGGTATCTAATCCCCCTGGCTAGCTCATTTCAATCAGAGAAAAGAGGTCGCCCCTCCATTGGTTCATAAACCTAAGATTGAATTTCTTTCGGGCCAGACCCTCAGTGAGATGGGTCATGCCTGCAACCTCCAGACAGGACCTAGTCTTGCAGGAGACCTCAGCAAGAGCTGAACTCTACGCCAGTGTGTCAGCTAGCCAGGCTGCGACAGGAGGAGGTTCTGTGCAATGTGGAGATGTGGGTTTCACCCAGGGCCATATTCCCCCACCCCGCCCCCTCAGCCAACTCACTCCGGAGTGTTGATCCAGATGATATCCAGGTGGCAATAGTAGACACACTCCTTGTCCTTGTAGGTGAAACACGTGCAGCGCCGGGCACGGTGGTGCACAGGGCCCCGCTCAGCCTCCTGGCCCTGTCCAGACTTTCCAGAACTTGGGCCCTGAGCTGCTGTTGGTGCCCCAGTCCCCTTGCTGGGACCAGGCACAGTCTCTTCACGGTCCCGCTCTGGTCTGGCTGCAGGAGGGCCCCCAGGCAAGCTAGTCCTGCCAGAGCCCCCAGTCTGAGCCCAGGGCACAAGTCCTGCAAGAGGCACATGGAGGGCTCCTGAGCTGGGGGAACAGCATCTCAACACCCACCACCCCAAACATCAGGGGAGAGGAACACAATTCTGCAAAACATGCATGCGCTCTAATACCCCAAGCTGTGGCAAAAGATCTGTTTGTGAGCTCTGTGCATACTTGGTGAACAGCCTGCAAACTGTTTCCGCTCTCTGCAAAGTCTGCAAGCTATTTGCCCTGGTTAAACACTTGCATGTATTTGGCGCTTTCTGAGGACTTTGCGCGCATTCTGCGGGGCCTCTGAATAGTTTGCAAACTTTATGAAAAGATCCGAACTTCTTGAAAACTTCACCGAATCGCCAGGGCTGCAAACCCCAGGGGCCGTGGGTCGTTCTCGCAGTCCTCTCTGCTGTGTCCCAGCCAGCCCCGCTGCAGACCCCCGGCAAGAATCAGCTCCCTGCACGGACCGCGCCCAGAGCCAGCTCCTTTGTGCGCTGCTCGCTCCGGGCGAGGCGCGCGCCGCCCGCTTACCTGCGGCGGAGGTCACTGTGAGCCCGAAAAGAAGCCACAGTCCGGGCTCCATGAACCCCGATGGGGCGCGGGTGCCCAGGCCTGAGGACGGCCCCGTGTGGCCACGACAGGGCACGGGGGTCGCGCACAGCTCTCGAGTCCGGCCACTCCCGGCTGCGTCCTGGGCTCCAGCCTAGAGTTGGCCGCGGCGTCACAAACTTTCAGAGCGCTCTGCCCATCCCCGCGCAGGGCTGGACGGCTGTGGGCTCTGGCTTTTCTGGTTCCCGCACCACCCCCTTCTCCTCCCCGCCCCCCGGTGGGGCTGGAGACACTGCACTGGGCCTTTGAACCCTGGGAACACTGGGGGTCGCCTCGCAGACGCGGAAGGGGGAGCCGGCTGAAGCACAGTGCCCGGAGAGCACCCTGGACAGAGAGGGGCGGGGTCGGTGGGAGGACGAAGGAGGAGGAAGGAGAAGGGGAACGGAAAGGGTTGGGGAGGGGCTAAGAGGTGGGGTGGGGCCCGGGACAGCTGCGGAAGGCCCTGCGCCAAGAGCATACACGCTTGCACTTACACTTGCATTCACTTACGCAGGACCCCACCAGCTCGCTGTCCACACCTATAGCCCCAGGCAGCTGTCCCTGTCCTAGAAGAGAAAACATGATTGAAGGGCTGCACTATTATCCTTTATCTTGGGGTGCAAGGGAAAGAAACCTTTCTCAATGTTCACCTAATGACACCTTGCCCTTGCGCAGGGGCCCGTTTGCCAAGGCGCTGCGTACTTTACACTCGTGACTCACGGCCACCTCAGTTGGGCTCTGGCTCCCAGCCCACAGCAGGAGTTAGGCTCCAAGGTGGGGCAGTGGTCGGAGTCACAAGGATGGGGTGAATTAGCGGTCCTGGGCAGTCCCCCTTCTTTACTGCACTTGCTCAGGCTGGTGGGGTGGCTTCCTTCCTCCCCTTTTCATCAATTGAGGCCCATGGGAGCCCTTCACCCACACCCTCCCTAGGCTCTGTGAAAGCTTTCCCACCCAGGGCACAACCCAGCTACATGACCCCGAGACCATCAGTCTCCCCTCCTGTCTCAGGACACCTGTAGGGGACATGAAACATCTGCAAACCCTCGGCCTCTCTTCTCATAAAATGTGGAGTATGGTATTGTCCCTGTGCCCCCATCGCTCCAGCCCTAATTATCTGCTTTGTGAACTGGAAGGCCCCTGATGACGGCCCCGTGTGGCCACGACAGGGCACGGGGGTCGCGCACAGCTCTCAAGTCCGGCCACTCCCGGCTGTGTTCTGGGCTCCAGCCTAGAGTTGGCTGCGGCGTCACAAACTTTCAGAGCGCAAACTCTGGAAGGCAACAGAGAGAGGACTCCAGGAACCTCTGAGGTACTACGTGAAAGGGGCTACAACTTCCACCCCTCACCGGCAGGCTGGGGATGCTTATTCTCTTAATTTGGGAACTCTGCTGCCAGGAAATCCAGACCACTCACATGGAGAGATCACCTGCAGAAGCCCTCATGGGCAGAAACCTGTGTCAGCCACGGACATGTCAGCTTCCAGCAATGAGCATTCAGAGGACTACTTTGCTTGGGTTACAATAACAAAACAATATAAACCATGTAGCTTATACACACCAGAAAAAATTTTTTTTCATAGTTCAGGGTCTTGGAAGTCTGAGGTCATGCTATCAGCGTGCTGTGCCTAGGCTCACGTTGTGGTTCTTGGGTGGGGTTTCTTCCAAGTGCCCCTCTTCCATAAGGGCACTAATCTCATTCAGGAGGGGTCCATCCTGGTGACTTTATCACCTCCCAAAGACCTCAATCCCTGACTTTAACTTCTGGGGTTAGGATTTCAATAGATGAACATAAAATTTTAATTGGTCCTTATACTGGCCTGGACACCATGATTGGAGAAAGTGCCCCATCTCCCCTCAAAGGATGGGAAAGTCTCCCCTTGGTTGCTCTTTTTCAGGCCTTGTCCCATCCTTCGCACTCTGACTTGGAAACTGTCAGTCCTCACTCTGATTTGGAAAGTGTTGGGAGCATCTTCAAAGCTCTCAAGCAGGAGCCTCCTTTGCTCAAGGGGAGGCCTCAGGCACAGAGCCCAGGCAGCACCAGGAAGTGCTGCTAGCCTTGGCCCCACCACTTTTCTTGCTTTTGTTGTTATCTTCCTCATGCAAGTAATGATAGCCTTCTTCACACCATGCTGATCAAAAATACCGTTCTAAACTAATTTCCTTCAGTAAAAAAAAAAAAGTAACCCATATTAAAATATAAAATAAATCATCACAAAGACAGTTTATAGAGTCCTGGCAAAATGAATAAGCTGGTTTGTCCATGACCGAAGGTGGGAAAGTGAGGATTTGGAGAGCATTAAAGAAGGAAAGGGCAGGAAGAAGAGGAGAAAAGACGCAGGAAGGGAGGGGAGCCACAGTGCAATCACCACGTCCCTAAGGAGGATAGTGGTCACCAGCTGAGAATAAGCATCCAAAATGAGGAACCGTGTCCATCTTGAAAATGACCTTCAGAATCTGTATAAAATTAGCAAGACATATGTGATATATGTTGACAAATTATATGTAAAGAACTCCAAAGACCCAAGTCAGTAATCCATTTATGGATTTTACTGCACTGAGGGAGATGACCAAGGGGGCCTGGAAAACAGGCATTCCTCTCCATCCTGGGCACCAGGACCTGGTCTCATTCTGCTTTGGTGGGATCTACTTGGTGCGCTGTGGAAGGAAAGCAGACCAGCAAGCTAGTAGCAGCTCCTTCCTCCCCCTCTGCTCAACTGTATGGTCCCACCTGACCCTGCATTTACCAAGTCCCCATATCTGACCTTGAAGGCCTCCTTGGTGAGTGCTGATTATTTTTGCTAGCCCAGCATCATGTCTCCACCTTACAGTTAGTTACACCCTCTGATTTTCCTGGGGGGGGGCGGGTTCCAACCTGTGTGTGGTTCGAGTGGGACCTCAGGAACTCTGGCATCTGGAACTTCAAGGTAGGCTTGTGACCCAGAACTGGTCAATTAGAATTGCCCATCTGCCTGGCTGTAATGGAGTATTAGTTCTGGGTTGGGTGTACATCCAGCTCGATAAATCCATCTCAGAGCTTCACCTGGAACACTTGAGAAGGAAATTCTCCACCAGGGTAGTTGCTAAGGGAGAAAATATACCTAAAGCTAGCTACTGATGGGCACCACAAGACAAGACCTTGCATGAGGATGAACCCAACATGGAAAAAAGAGATAGCACTATGCCTAGGCTATTCTTTCTATTTAAGCTTATTTAGGAATCTGTCAGTTTCAGCTGGAAAATCCCAGCTAGAACGCCATTTGCTTACTTAGGTCCAGACTAAGCTGCGTGCAAAGAAAACACCCAATCTCCATGAGCTAGCAGCAAGTGAATGTTGAGGGTCTAGATATCATATTGCCCAACTCAGCAAAACCTCTCCTAACATCATCCCTGTCTTCCAGATGAAAAAAAAAAAAAAAAAAAAAACTGAGGTTTGAAAAGCTTATGGTAGCTGACCCGCTATTTTACAGCTATCGGGTGGCAGAGTTTGAAATCAAATTTAGCTCTTTCATTCCAGGCCCACAGTCCATAGCCATTATGCAGACTTCACCCCATATCCCACATTTGCAACTGTTCTCCCTTTCTTCTGCCTATCATCAATGAATCATTCCCTCTTCACTGTTAAGTTCCCTTGCTCCCGTAAGGAAAGGTCACATGGAGGAGCAATGACCCTGTCTCTTCTGCACAGGACAGCAGTGCACGGTCTTCCTGCCCTCATTCCTTATGTTTCCTGGGCTGCTCCTGCCATCAAACATGCCTCTAAGGGGAGTCACATGTTTCTGAGCCTTGGCCAGGTGCATGGCTTGGCCACTGTGTTTATTTTTCATCAACTTTTTCCAAGTCAGCAGATGTGCAACTGGGACTTCAAGCCTGTATGTCTTACATTTTGGGATTCAAAACTCAGCTGTTAAGAATATTACAATTGCTCTCAGCTAACTATCCCCTCAAGTTGCCCCTTCATGTGCTTTAGGACTCTTTTGAAGATTGTTTTCTCTCAAATTTAGGGGATTTAAGAGACAGTAACATAATACATGATGCAGTTTTCCATCATCCTTTCATTTCTTCCTCCCACCCACTCCAATCAGAGGACACTCTGGACTTGTACAGAAGTGCAACAGTGAAGTGCTTTCACCCCGCCCCAAGTCTTAGGTTGTGCACCCCCTTATCACATGGTTTGTTCTTAAACACACCAGAGGTGTCTCCAGGCTGCAAATTCCTTCCCTTAAAGAAACATAAACTATAAAAAAATTCCCAAGGAAATAAAATGGTTATTTTTATAACCATCTCATGGTTATTTTTATAACCATCTCATGGTTATAAGTGGTTTGCAAACTACATGTGTGTGAGACCTAAAGGAAATTGTCTGATTCCAAAAAGAAATCTGACAGCAAATTGTTCAAGAGAGCCCTCAGGTTTCTTTCTCCATGTTTTGCTGTGGACGTTGACCATTGCAGGCCCTTTAGTATTCTGTTTCTGCAGTTCTGGCAATGGGTCATGTCTTCCCATGGGGAACACCCATCCCATACCCCGTCCCTGTCCCTGTGCTCACAGAGCATCTAGGGTCAGGCTTATGACTGTGGAGAGCTGCTCAGAGTACCATGTCACCTTTGAGATAGGTATAGTGATAGTCCCTCATTCCATCCATGCTCTAATCCTCATAATCTGAGAATATGTGGCTTACTGTGGAAAGAGACTTTCCTATTGTAATTAAAGATCTTGAGATAGGGGCTCATGTGGCAGTGTTCAGGAGGACTCAATGTCAGCATGAATATCTTCATGAGATAAAGGCAAGGCCAGGTCATAGGAGGAGATGTGACTACAGTAGCACAGTAGGAAGGACATGGAGCCATGCACCAAGGAGTGCAGGCAGCCTTGACAGCTGGCAAGAGCTCTACCAATGGAGAACGCTCCTCTTCTATAGCTTCCAGAATGGATGGAGTCCTGTCACCCTGTTTGTTAGGCTTCTGGCCTCCAGATTAAAATGATAGTATATATATGTTACTCTAAACCACTGTTGGTGGTAATTGATTACAGCAGCTACAGCAAATTAATACAGTCCTAAATATGGCAGTTGGATTGGAAATGGTTCCCAGAGCCAAACCATGCCAGTCAGAACCATCAAGATTCAGTTCTGCAACATTTTTTTTTCAGAACCGGGGACTGAACTCAGGCCCTTGTGCTTGCCAGGCAAGTGCTTATTCTACTGATCCATCTCCCTGGCCCCAGAGAGCTCTTTTGTCTCTCTGACTATCTCTCTCTGTGTCTCTGTCTCTAAGTCTCTCCTCTCTCTCTCTCTCTCTCTCTCTCTCTCTCTCTCTCTCTCTCTGGATTTGCTGGGAGAATCAGATGGCAGCTTGAAGATGCCAGAAGACTTTGGCATCATAGATGGCACTAACACAGCTGGAGAAGGCCAGGGAGGGAGTGCAGTGAGACTGAGATGTGAGTCTCGGGGCCCAGTGTGACCCTCAGTACCTTTCGTGCCGATCCTTGCTTATGCCAGTTCAGCAGTAGACCACCCTGGTTGCCTGAATTGGTCATGGCACTGACTGTCAAAGAACCAAGCTGGGTGCAAATCTCCAGCCAGCAAAACTCCAGATGGACAAGTTTGCTGGGTGCAAGGGGCAGGAACAGAGGAGCCACACGGGGATGAGGAGGGCTGCAGTAATAAACACTTGAAATACATCTAAAACGTCTGGGATTCCTCACCTTGAGCACGAAGGACATGAGCGATCATTCCAAGTCCTTTCCAGTGAGGATAGGGCTGTGCAGGGGAGGGGCATGGAGCCTACAGGACTGAAAATCTGCAGAGATGCCACCTATCAACTGCCCCAGACTCTGAAGAATGTCTAGAAGGAAGAGATGTGTCTCTCAGATCTCTGGTTTATGTTCCAGTTCCCCATTGATCCCAATTTTCACTGGTCTTACCCCTCCTAGGAGTGCCCAAACTAGATGGTAGGGGTGCATACGTATACATCTCAACCTGTCTCAAATAATATGTGTGCCTCTCAGCTGGAGCCCTCATGCCTTCCTCAAAGACGGAATTTCAAGAACCCTGGAAGATCCCTGGGAGGATGCTTCTGAGCAGGTTAAGTCAACATGCCTCAAGCACACCTGCTTGCTGCACCAGCTTGAAGTAGCCTTGACTTTTATCAGAGGAATTCTTCATGAAATGTGTCCTGCTAAAGAGCATGCAATGGAGAACCCCTGTGTTCGCAAAAGGCAGCCAACCACTGGCCTGAGAAACTCGATTCCAGCAACTGTCAAATACCTTCATCTGTTTGCAGAATAAAAATATTCACTGAAGCACTTTTCCATTCCAACTTCATTGCGTGAAATCCTGCCCAAAGCCACTCTAAAGTGCAGCTCAATGGCTGCCCTTTCTAGCAGATTCTGCCTGCTTGTTTGAAAGAAATACATTGTGACCCTCTCATGGCTGCTAAAATATTAGAATTATAGCAAAGCATAATGGAAACAGTCACAGGCTTGGAAGTCCTAGAGTCCTGTACATCATATTCCTTCCTTGCTTACTTATATGACCTTCAGCAAATCCTTTTATCTGTCTGAGGCTCAACTTCCTTCTCTATGAGATGGAAATAATGGCCATGTGTGTATGGGAAGGTTGTTTACAACAACCCTGATTAAATGAGAATGTACATGCAACAATGGATTAGCACCTGGAACCAAATAGATGAGCACTTCAGAAATGTTATCCAGCAGTGTCGGTAGAGCAGGGCGTTGATGGGCTGTGTGTAAACTTTCCTCTCCCACAAGGTTGGAAGTCCTTTGAGAGTGGTGTATGAATTTTATCCAGCAATGGGCATCATAGTTGCCCCACAGTGCTAGCACTGTACACGTGAGCCTCTATTGGAGGGGCAGCTTGGGGAGGCTCTGCAGTCACCCATTTGTCAGCAGGTGGCTGCGAGCACACCCAAGGCACCCTTCACAGAGCTAGGTATGGGTCCACCTAGATGCAGCTCTCACCATCTAACAGGCCAGCTGGAAATCCTTCCCAAAGTATTCAAAGAGGTCCCAGGGCCAGTGAGCTCAACAGATGAGTGTTTTTGCAAGCCTTTCTGAGTGCCATGTCTGTGAAAATCCCGTGGCCACCTTCTTGTCATTCAGGAGTCTACAAGGGTCACATGGCAAAGGCCATAGTAAAGGGAGGCTTGAAGAACTTCCATTTTCAGTGGAAAATGAAATCCTCCCACATGCCTGGAATGATATTATGACTGTGAGAAATTCATTTGTAGATGTTGCCTGAGACAAACATAGGTCCAGGCTCCTCCCCTAAGCTGCCAAGAGTAAACTCCAGAGTGTCTCCTCAGATTGACAGATGACAGGGGATGCTTGCCATGCTAGTCAGTGGCCTTTTCCTACAGATCTAGCTCTGTTCCTTACATGGAACTACTCACACTTCTGGCCCCAAGGTCAAAAGGAGACATTGAATATTGGGCCAGTGTGGCACCCACTTTCCCTGCTCATCTAGCTTTGCCTCCCAGGCAGGGAGCAACTCCGATGTGGAAGAGAAGTAAGGAAATGCCCAGTGGTGGGGCACAGACACCAGTGGGTTGGAAGGAGAGGCAGGACGCATGCCCGGGCAGCTGCCCAATGCAGAGCTTCTAAAACTCAGACCAAGGAATAGGCTCCACAGAACTTCTCAAGCCAGGGCACAAACACTTTTTTCTTTTCAGAGATGTTTCACAACCCCATTTTTAATGAGCTCCACATTTTCTCGTGTGAAAATGATTTTCTTCAAAAAGAAAAGAGAAGCTGCCTCAGCAGGACACAAGTTAAACAAAGCGGTAATGCAATTGAGCCTGGAAGTCATAACTCAAGTTCAGAAATCCATGGAGAGTGGGGCTTGACCTGATACCTTCTCAGAAGCATAGAGTGCTGCGACATAACAAAATGTTCTGCAGGAACACAGTGATGAATTGGGGAGGAAATGGAAATTGTTTGGCTTTTTTTAAAACTTTGAGGTTAAATTCTTGGTTTACAGAGATGTCAACTGCAATCATTGTTAAAATATATTTGGAAGAATTCTACTTTTTTTTCTTTTATTCATTCAGTTATCATTAGAAGCCTACTGGAGCCAGACAGTGTTACAGGTGTTGCAGGAACAAGATGGGATACGAGTGCCTCTGGGAGGAAAAAAAGAGAAAATGAATAATATGATGCCAGAGCTTGGAAAATGTTGTAAAGAAAATAATAGGAAGGGAAGAAGACCAGCAGGTCAAAAGAGAGGTGCCATTTATGACAGAGACGAGGAAAGACACAAGGATGTGGAGGCCAACCATTCATGCACCCGAGGCTCCCACCTGCAACGGTGTCCTGTGGTGACCTTCACTATTTTTCTCACCACTGTCATGAAGGCCTCGTGGAGGCACCATCTTGTCCTCTGCACCCAGAGCACCATGCAGCTCTAGCAGGTCCTCAGTAATAATTGGCAGAATAAAGGCACCATCCACTCCCGGCCAGCACACGCTGAGTAGGCTGTCCATTATGAATGCTCCCGGGAAGCTCAGGACTTGTACGATTTTTTGTCTGAGAACTGTGACAAGGCATCTGTTCTTGTGATGACTGCTGGATGTTTGTCTCCTCCATGACATTCTTAAAAGTGAGATCCCAATTCCTTGCCCCTCGCTGTGGCCTGGACCTAGACCAGATGTGATGCTGAGCAGTTCCTTTCTCACTATGTTCCACGCCCTCTGGACATTCTCTTGTTTAATCCTCACCACACTACCAAGCAGGAACTGAGACAGAGAAGAGGTGACTTGGGATACCACCCAGGCTGGTGACAATTGAGAAAGATACAGGGTCGGGATTTTAATCCAGGTTTTTTTGAACCCACAGCCCAGTCAGCAAGCCTCACCTTCTGTACAGGCATAGGGGCCAGTTCCCGCTCACATCACACAAGAAATATTGGCCAGGCTCTCGGGAGAGAGCAACCATATTTCCTTTTGTAACCTAAGGTTGAAGGTGACGGACCTTGTGGGAGGCAGAACAGAGACAAGAGAACTGGGCACACAGCGGCACCGCACCAGACACTAGATCGTGTCTCCACTGTGTCATATGGGTGTGAGACATCCCTATCTTTCTGTCCTACATCAGCTTCCATCTCCAGAATGATACTCACAACATTTCTATTTTCTAATTCCGACAACATGTTGGTGTGGGTACTACCATCATTATTAACTAACTAGAGTTGTTGTTTTGACAAAACAAATTGAGAGATTAACAAAGTTAAGAAATACAGATGTAGAGGGTCTACTGGATTCCTGCACATCAAGTTTTGTGCAAAAGATACTCTGCACTGTATAATCCTCAGCATCTCAGGTCTCCTGCGGTGACTTGGCTGTCACCGCTCCTTGCTGTGGCCACCATCACCCACGCTAGTCCAGAAGAGATGAGATGCCGGGGAAATGCTTGTGGTGAGAAAGCCGGGTGTCTATTGTCTGCGCTTCGCAGGATGCTGGGAGCAAATGATGGATTCACGCCAGCTGCAGAGTCAAGGTGCCGTCACGTGGTAGCAGTTAAGCCCACGGAGATGAATCCATCAATCACCAGCGACCAGGAGTATTGTGTTCCGTGCTCAGGGCAGACAGAAATGTGACAGGCTCTTTGCACCTTAAAACCCTATGATTTGCTAGAGAGATAGAGGAAAAGGCAGGGAATTGTTAGAGAACAATGCAATACAGATGCAATCAGAGGAAAGCAAGAGATGGGCACTTAGATGAGGAAAGGCCAATTCTGACAGCCCCTGGGGCCCAGGAGGCTTTCTGCCATTACTCCTGTCCTACTCCACAATATTGCCACAGTTAGGTATTGCCCTTATGATTCACTTACTCAGAACATTTTAAATGAAGATTTTAAAAAATCTGAGACTGTGTCCATTATGCAAATAGAAGCCAGTCTCAAATGCTATAAGCAGAAAATATCATAAAATTCAAAGTGATGTCAGCATGAGATGCCATCCTCGGCTGTAGTCTACTGGATGTCACTGTGCACGGAGGACACTCAGCTCTGGGCTGGACTTTGCCTTCTGTGCTGAGGGTGTTAAAACAAGGACTCTGTCCCAGAGGCAAGCAGATGTGAAATCGAAGGAGGGAAGGATGTTGTCTCCTTAGGTGCAGGGTCAGTATGGTGTCTGTGAGCCCCACACAAGGAAGGTCCCCACACACGAGCAGCCAGGAGAACCACCATGAGGAAGGCTCCTGTGTCAGAGCTCGGGGTCAGAGGCCACTCCAACACTGGCCATGACCTCACTGCTTAGCCCTCAGATCTGGTTTTTCATTGGAAAATGGTCAAGAATGACAGTCCTCAAAGTGTTGTTGGTGAAATAAGTACAGTTGTGCACATTGTCTTACTCTTCTCTCATTGCTGGGACAAAATACCCAACCCCCAACATGGAGGAAGAAAAGGTTTATTTAGGTCATAGTTAGTGGAAGTTTCAGTCCATACTTGGCTGGCCCCAAGGCAGAGAAGCACAGGGCCACCACAAGGGTTTATGTAGTCATTGTGACGGGCTTCTAGTGCTTGTGATTAATTCATGATCTAATGCTGAGATTGTGGGTTTAAGCCCTACACCTGCCCTGGGGCGGATAGCCTGAATACTATTAATACAAGGAGGGAAAGAGGCTTGCTAGCTGCTGCCCACTGCTGCTGTTCCTCCCTTTTGCTCTTTGCTATTTTCTGCTCCCAGGAATGGCTGCCCTCTTCCATGCACCACCATGCCTTGGAGCCAGCTGAGTATGAACTGCAACCTCCACTAACTGTGAGTTAGCTAAACCTTTCCTTCCTTAACTTTGGGTATTGGGTATTTTGTGCCAGCAAAAAGAGAAAAGCAGTTGAGACACACATCAAGTTAAATCCACAAAAAGCGGCTAGTATTATTTGTACCATGAAGATGCAAATGATGCTAATGTGCTTTTTGTTTATTTGGTTGATTGGTTGGCTTTTGTTTGTTTGTTTGTTTGTTTTGTCTTTTTGAGATGGGGTCTCTGTAGCTCAAGCTGGCTTTGAACTCAAAGCAATCTTTCTGCCTCAGCTGCCTGAGTACCAGGATAATCATCATGCCAGTTAACAATGCTGATGTCTGGAGACCTACAGCCCCTGCCTGGCTGGCAGAACAGTAGGACTCAGCCTCCTTCAGTGTTCATTTATCCAGAAGACACTGAGGAGTTCCTCCCAGAATCAGGTACTGTATTAAAAAAAAAAAAAAAAAAAAAAAAAAAACTTTGGCTTTAACTTTCTGTTTTCTACTGGAGATTAAGCACAGGGCCTTTACACTGAGATACATCCCCAGCTTTTTTTTTTCTTCACATTTTATTTAGAGACAGGGTTTCCCTATCTCTAAATAAAATTGTCCAAGCTGGGATCAAACTTGCAATTCTCCTGTCTTAGCCTCCCCAGAGTGCTGGGATTACAGGCATAGGCCACTACATCCGGCTGCTTCTGCCTTCTACTTCTAATTATACTTTGGAAGGAAGGCAATATTCATCTAGTCAAAGTGAAATGAAAAAGGTAAATGTGCCTGGCAAGCCAAGTTCGAGGTTCTGGTCAGAGTAGGGCAGTCAGACTTTGGGAACCCAGAGAAGATCCTGAAGAGGTCCGCTGGTGCAGAGTGATGAGGGCAGAGAGACCACCTGGCCATGCAAACGAGCAGGTCTGGACAGCCAATGGGAGAGCAGCGTTGGTCTTGGGATTCCCTCTCCCCTAGAGCCTCTCTCTCTGGGTGAAGGCCAGGCAAGGGTGTGGCCACACCATCCAAAGACTGCACGGTGCGTGCGGGCGCGTGCCTCAGAGTCATCCTTCTCTGGTGCTGGGCTGCTTCTGTTCCCACCATCCAGGAAGCATTCCTTTCCGGGGACCTGCTAAACTGAGAAACTGAACTGAGGTTGGCCCTTCCAGACATTACAGGGCAAAGGCAACCTTAGTTTGAACAAGAAAAGTCACTCCTTTTGCAAAGTCAAAGACTCACTTATTCCTTAAAAACATGGATGGGTTGTGTTGTTAGACGCAGACCACTCAAGTATGCAAGTATCCCTGGAAGAGAAGTGGCCTCAAAGCTAAGAGCTTGATGTTAACTCCCAGCAGAGGTCTGAGGAACAGCTTCCCACTGCAGGGACACTGCTACCACCAGCACAGGGACTTGTGGGTTACATTCCCCATGCCCACAGGGGATACAGTTATATGGGAATCATAGCTCCTTACTGCCCTGAGTTCTCCCCTCCATCCTCACCTTCACCATGGGGCAGGCACCCTTATAATCATCTTACAAATATCTGGGCAGCAGAGGCAATGAAAGATGATATCAATCTGGACTTAGGTCACAGAGCTAAAGAAAGGAAGTGCAGGAGCCAGAACTGGGGTCGGCCCACTGCACTTCCTCATGTCCTTATACTTCCTCCTCTGTGACCAAGCACCTTTGCTCTGGAAGGTCCCCTCTGTGGGTGTCAGACATGTGCCACTGTCACCCTCATGCTCCCAGCACCGTGAAGTCCTGGCCAGGTGTTCACATCCCATCAAAGCTCATCAAACAAATCTGCTGAGCCATGCTAATATTGGAAGAGGGAGCAAAGAGAGGCTAATGGCAAGAGGTGCTCTAATAGTTGGAGTTTCCCTTAAGTGGAAGTGAACACAGCCCTTTTCAGGAGCAAGCAGAAATCTCCAAGCCTTAGACCCCTGAGGGCCTCTCTCCATCTGCAGCTGATGCAACACATGCGCTATCTTGGGAGCAGAGGCCAGAAACATGCAGGTGGAATTGCCTGGACTGTACTCCACCAAAGGATGTGAGGGTTTCCCTACAATTGCCCCCAGGTACACTTATTCACAAGCAAGGCTGACCACTCAGGGGCAGCTCTAGGGCTTTCATAAGCCCCTCAGCCTCCAGGGAGCCTGGGTTTCCCCAGGGCTTGAGTCATGACTTTAGACAATTTAAAGCAGGTTTGCATCCTTCATAAATAACTGTGGTATTTTCTGGTTCTTTTGGGACTCTCGAAGCATTCATGCATTCATGTGCACATTGTGGCCTCCCAACATGAAGCTACATGGCCGGGAAAGAGTGGTGCATGGTTGCTGCAAACATTGGGGATGAACATGGTGAGCTGGTACTGGAGAGGTTATGATCTTACAGGGGAAAAGAAGGAAGATGAACAGAAACAGGGCAGGCTAGGGCAAGGGCAAATGACACAGTTGACTTCACCGGGCCCTGCGGTTGGAGTCCAAGGAAGCCATCTGTGACAGTGCACAGGACAGCGAGGCACCAAGCAGCATGAGACCCCTGATCCCTGACAAAGAGTCCTCAGTCAGAAGATATTAAGGTTTTAGCTAAGTTGCAAAAGGTCTGAGGACGGAAGCCTTCCTGCCTGTCATCCAGTTTCCAGGAGCTCTGGGTAGGGAGAGTGCTCACTCCAGTCTCTGTCCCCACCTTTATGTGGCCTTCTCTCCCCCAACCTTCTCCACTCTTCTTGTAAGAAAATTTGTCATTGGACTTAGACCCCCACTCTCATCCAGAGTGATTTCTTCTCTTAATTAGATCTATAATGAACCTTTTTTCCAAATAAGGTTATATTCCCAGATTCCAAGAGGATGGGTTTTGTAGAACCACCACTCAACATGCTACAGTCTCCCCTCTGGCTCCCCAAAACTCATGTTCATCTGGCAGACAAAGCATGTTCACCATGTCCCAACAACCCCTAAAGTCATGGCCCATTGGAGCAGAGCATCAAGTCTATGTCCAATCTCCTGATTACCACAAAAAGGAAGAAAAACGCAAGGTCCCAAATCTCATTGTCTAAATCAGGTGTGAGTGACATACTGGGTACCATTCATCTTGAGCAAAATTTCTCTCCAGATATGGGCCTGGGAACCTAGAAAACAAGTTATCTGCTTCCATAATGCAATGATAAGATGGGCAGAAGACAGGAAATTCCATTTGCAGAGAAGAGATTATACTAAGGGGACACTGGCCCCAAGAAAGTTATATATTGAGTATGGAAAAATTCCCATAGACAGTAGGCCTCCATGGAGGCTTGGGGCTCCATTCTCCAGGCCAGAACCCTCCTCTGTGGCTCTAGGCCCAGGGTAATGAGGCTCTGTGCTCCACCCTCTTTGCCCTTTAAGGCCATGTGGAGAATGGGTCACACTGACCAAGGATAGAAGGAGGAAGGCACTTGGGAGGCTTCTACAGTGGCTTCTTCTGGGATCCCCGGGGTGGGAAAGGGGATCACAGTCAGATTGGCCTGAGACGCTAATGAAGGGGCAGAACAAACTGGATTTGGATTGGGATTAAAATCAAGGGCAGAGAAGTGTTGAAAAGGAATTGAAATGCCTTCTAGGCCTTGGGAGAGAAACTCAGGAAGAGCAAACGTAGTGGGCGTGCTTTCAAGTGCATGCACTGTGGGAGTGGAGAGAATTCCCTGTGCCCTTCCAGTTACTAGAAATGGAGCCAAGGGACCTCTTCAAGGATGACAATGACCCGAAGCTCCCATCCCAAGGGCCTTGCACTGGCACTAGCCAGCTTCTCTCTCTCATCCCAGCCTACTTCTCTAACACAAAATCAGAATGCAATTCTCACAAAAGAGTCTTGGGAATGTAAAGAAAAACAGTTATTCTTTGAGGCAAACAACTTCACCCAGCGTGCTGAGAGGGCCTCTGTCCAGAGGCTGAGCACTCCAAGTCCCTTCTCGTAGTCACTTCCTGGAGAAGTCAGGCCACCCCAAGCCCTCTGCCAGCCACCAAACTGGTCTGGCTTTTGGTTACAGAACCTGTCCATTGCCACTAGGCCATCATCTCTCACCAACAGTCATGCGCAGTTTGCGATCTTGGTGTCTGCTGATACTGCTGCTCCGAACTGCTTGATGACAAGAGGAATTGATGGGTGCAATTCTGTGGGAAAACAGATTATCACT
>PVKA01009711.1:0-42156 GCA_004027165.1 Ctenomys sociabilis | reverse complement strand
CCTTGGCGCCAGCTGCATATGGAGTGAAACTTCTAGTAACCGTGAACTAAACGAACCTTTCCTTCTTTTGTTTTGGGTGTCAGGTATTCATCCTAGCAATGAGAGAAAAATAACAGATACCAGGTACAAATGGTACACATGGCACACTTGGAGGAGGTAGGAGGTAGCTGTTTGCTATCCACCTTACATACAGATTTTAAAACCAGGTATAACATGCTGGTATCTATCACACTTTAATTCTTGCTTTAATTTGTTCTCAGACACTCTTTACTAAGGAGCATCTGATAATGTGAGTTGTCTTAGGTTCATCCTCATCTGGACTATTATATGATAAACTGAAGTCATGCTTATTGATTTCATGTTCCTAGCATGGACACAGTATCCATATGCACAAAAGCCAAGAGGGTCACTTTATCCTTATTTTCAGATTAGGAAACTGAGGCTTAGAAAGGATCATCAACTCCCTTTGTTACAGCAGGGGAGAGGTTGGGTCTGGGGACTCAAACTTGGGAGCTGTCAGCCATGGACAAAGTCACCTGGCAAGAACATGTAACAGGATGTCTTGAGGCTGAGATTTCAGCTGGTCTTCTTCCCAGTGTGGCTCTGGGAAGGAGAAGAAGAACTAGAAATAAGGCTGAAAGAACTACATCATCTCCAAGGGGCCACCCCACCCCAGAGAGGAGAGAAAGGTGCCTCTGGTCTCTCCCAGGGTTCTGGATTCATCTGTTCCACACCTGTTCAAAAGATAGCAACAGATGGGCACCCTGGCTCCAGGAAGGGTAGGTGCACACCATCATTAGAGCCTCACCTGGCCTCTGTATCAGCGAGGTCCATGGGCATGAATTTTAGAGGCAAATGTGCTGAAAAGCACTGCCTGTCTCCTGAATGCATACAAACATTTCTCCTGCCATTATGGCCTAAGCAGGATGGTACTAGGTACATATTGTTCTAGTTATTATAAGTAATCAGTAATGATTTAAAGTACACAAGAAGAGAAATGCAGGTTATGTGAACATCCCCTGCCATTTTATTTAAAGGACTGGAGCAACTGCACATGTTGATCTCCTTAGGGGTGTAGGAGCCAATTTTCCCATGGTAATACCCAGGGCTATCAATTTTCCTGTGACAAGCCTAGCATGATGAGCATCAAGTAAGAATCAATACAGACCTGCTCAGTAGGTCGCAGGAGTCAATTTGGTCCACTGCACTACATCGATCTGATTAATTAAATAAAACAGAAAACCACTAGGCAGCAATGTGGTACAAAATCATGAAAAAATCTGGGCCATTATCAAAATATTTGTAATAGAGTGGAGCTAAACAGGCACAGAGATAGTACAGACCCCGTGAAAATGTAGGAAATTCAAAGAATGCATAAATACAGTAAAAGTTACCAATAATCAACCAAAATCAATAAGGATGCCAAGATCTTTGAATGCGAGAAAGACTAGCTTTTAAAGAAATCATGATGTGCAACTAGGGCATCTGCATGCCAAAAATGCAGTTGGACTCTTATTAAGTCTATGTACAAAAATTAATTTTAAATGAGTCGAAGGCCTAAAAATAAAAGATACGACTATGAAACTCTTAGAAGGACACACACGGGTAAAGGAGCTTCCTGATGCTGGACTGTGACACTAAAGACAGGGACAACAAGAGCAGAAATAGACAACCTGGATTGCATCAAAATTAGAATGTGTGTGCATTAGAAAACACTATCAAAAGGTATAAAGACAATACATGAAGTAGGAAGAAGTATTTGCAAATCACTTATCAGATAAAAACTTACTGCCTATTTCTACTGATCTTTCGAAAGGAGTACTTAAGGCTTAAAAGTCTTTTTTCTTTCATTCTTATTTTTTTTCTTTTTAATTTCTTACAACTTTATTTTTGTTGTTGTTTTGGTTTGTACTTTTTAACTAATTTTGTAGGTTTATGTCTAGTAACCTAAACAACTAATTTGAAGATAACATCATGCAATACAGCAAGGAATTACTATTACCTTGTTTAATGAAATTTTGTGTCAGTTCTAATGCTTTTTCTTGTTATTTTGTATTCTTTAAAAATATATAATAAGAGTAACAATAATAAGAAAATTTATAAAGAACTAAAATTCAAGAGCAACAAACTAATTCAAAAATGGCAGAGGGCTTGGATAGACTTTTTTTAAAGGAAATACACAAATATCCATTAAGCACATGAAAGGTTATCAATGTTACTAAGCCTTAGAAAAATATAACTCAGAACCACAGTGAGGTACAGCTTCATGCCAATTAGCATTATTAGGAGGGAAGGAAGGAAGGAAAGTAGGAAGGAAGGAAGGAAGGAAGGAAGGAAGGAAGGAAGGAAGGAAGGAAGGAAGGAAGGAAGGAAGGAAGGAAGGGAGGGAAGAAGAAAGGAGGGAGTAAAAAGTATTGGTGAGGATCTAGAGGAATTTGAATTTTTCATTATTGGTTGGAATATAACATAATATATCAGTTATGAAAAACAACATGGCAGACCTCCAAAAAAACTAAAACCAGAATTTCCGTATGACCAACAAAACTGCAAAACACCAAGAGTGGGCCTATGGACAGATAATTTAAAGCCCATGTTTATAACAGCATAATTTACCATACCCCAAAGGATAGAAGCCACCCACATTCCACAGATGGATGACTGAACAAAATGATACGGCAGCTACGTACAATACCACCAAGGTAACTCTCACACATGCTACAAGGCGATGCTCCTAGAAGATACCTACTGACTGGAATAAACCAATCACCAAAAGACAAATGCTACATGAGTCCACTTGTGTGAGGTACTGAGCACAGTCAGATCTATAGAGATAGAAAGTAGAACGGCAGTCACCAGCAGCTGAGTGGGGAGGGAGAGCTTACCGGACACACAGTTTCCATTTGGGAAGATGCGAATGTCCCAGAGATCATGGTGGTGGTTTTGTACAATGGTGGGAATTAACTTCATGCCGCTGAATGGCATACCTAGAAATGAGTGGAGGGGTTCATTTATGTTATGTATATTTTATTGCAACATTAGATATTAAAGTTTGTAAATGGAAAAAGGCTCCCCATCTCTCTCTTAAAAGTTCCCAGTGGTGGTGGCAGCGGCCAGGTGAGCTGGCTTTTCAGGTAACTTGAATCCAGAGACAGAAGGGCATATGTAGAAGTCCTGTAAACCTTTAAAAAAGCAAGGCAAATCACTTCTTCCTTCTTTCTCCTCCTCTGGAAAGCATCACTGGTCTGCTTAAAACCTTTCGCCTACCAGCTTTTGAAAGAAGAGATGAAGCTGAGTGCATGACCCTAGGTAGGGTTCCAAAAAGAAATTCATTCTTTCTCCATTTTAGGTCCATAGTGATGCTGATCTCAGCTCTCCAGCAATGAGAAGCAGAGAAGCACATGGACTCTCACACCCTCTGTCAAATGCATGCAATCGTGCGACGGAAGAAGCACATACTTTCCCTGAGCAGAACCTTGACACCCGGGTCATGCTGTTCTCAGGGATGCAGAAGGGATGATTTCAGGGAGTGGGACCAGGCTTTTCACTGAGAAGAGGAACTACCAAGCTGGTCCTTTCTCTAGGAGGAAGAAAATCTCTGTGCCCCTCTGTGCCTGAGATTCCTCTAGCAGATCTTATGTCTTATTTAAATTCAGTTGTCTTTTGAACAGACCAATCTCTTCCTGACCAGTTTCCATCTCTCAAGGGAGATATATGGCTCTCAGGTTGGGTTTTGTTTGCAAGAAATATATTATTCAATGACCTTTTGGAAAATACCCCAAATTATAGGGGGTTTTTTTGATGTCCACATAAATTATATGAATCATTCTAGCCGGGCGTGGTGGCGCATGCCTGTAATCCCAGCACTAGGGAGGCTGAGGCAGGAGGATTGTTGTGAGTTCGAGACCAGCCTGAGCTACAAAGTGAGCTTAAGGCCAGCCTGAACTGCACAGTGAGACCCTGTCTCAAAAAAAAAAAAAAAAAAAAAAAAAAAAGAATCATTCAAGAAAGTTGCCAGTGACAGGAAACAAAATTCTATCCTATTTACACTTTTTGTTTGACTTTATTATCCTGTATCAGTCCTTTAGATCTCCTTGAAAAATCTGTTTTGAAATATATGTTTACATGGGTTCCCTCAGCAGGACTCAGATCAACCACTGATTTGATCAAATTGGTTTTAAAACTTGGCATATTGAGCAACTGGCCTTGTTGGGCTTTTGTTTTATGACATTACTAATTAAATTAATTTAAAATCAACCTCTTTATGTGTCATGGAAGAATATATGATTACTTCTCTTTCTCTTGACCACTTGCCCTCTTTTACCTCCACCCAAATTTTATGTGTTTAGGTTCAAAAGAAAATAGAGACAGACAAGATGAGTGGAAACTTCGGGACTTAGAAAAACACCCTGAACAAAGCAGGCTCAATACAATTAAAAGCTCAACTGAGAACAAGCGGAGTTAGCTATTAGATTTTTAGAATTGTTTTTCTTATGCTATGGGTCTACTTCCACAAGAATTGAGGGCTTGGGCTCTTCTCTGAGAAACAGAAAAGCATTGTGGGAAAACGCTGGGCCACTGTAGAGTTGCTTTTAAACTCAGGTGAGGTCGTGTTGACTTTTTGCCTTTGTTCTGCCTCACAACAGGTTATAAATACGATTTCATGGTTAGCAATAGCCTTAGACACTTGGGGAAGCAGGGCATGGGTCTCAGGAGAAAATACTTACATAAACCAGAGAAGAGGCCAGAGGTTGTCTAAATAAGCTTTGAGAAACAATAATTCTGAAATAAGCTAAGACCCATTCTGTAGTGTAATGAATGTTCAAAGCTGTCCAGATTCAACACAGCAGATGGCATGTAGTTAGGGAACAACATCCCACATCAAAAGCCAATTAAAACCCTGAGGTGCTGAAGATTTGGCCTAAAAGGTCTTCTCCCTCCTGGCTAACATGACCAGAAGCATCCACCCTGCAAGGCCACATTCTAAAATTTCCACACTGACAAAGCAGAGGAAGGAGAGCACGCTTCTAGTGACAGGAGCCAATTAATTACAGGATCTTTTATAAACAGTCAGCTGTGTACCTTGGGCAGTGAACAAATTTGTCATCTCAAGAGGAATTTCATGTTCTAAATAAATAAGTGAGATTGAGATGATAAGCAAACTTCTACCTACTTCAGACCCTTCCTTTGCTGAGGGAGAAAGACAGAGATGGGCTGGAAACAGGAGCAAGACAGAAGGTGTTCTGTAAAAAATTAAGTGACTCTGTGCAGACCAGCAGGTGAACAGAGACTGGAAGCCTTCATGAGGGAAGATAATTTATCTTCTAGAAGCTTCTGGAAGGTAAATGGCTCAGATCAAGCCCAGCATCTGCCCGTGAAGATAGCATGCCTCTTTCAACCCATTAAATGCCACAAAGGACAAGATTACGTTTTTCATTTCATTTTATTTCATTTCATCTTATCTTGTTTCATTGCACTTGGTGATACACTCATTTAATCCACATAATATTTTTATGAAAGATCTTCAATAAGTTCTTCAGAAAGTGATATTACAGTGATACAAGTTCTCTGCTGTAGCAATTCTCCCCTCCAGAGAGTGTTGGCAATGCCTAAGCACAATTTTAGTTGTCATAACTGGCATGCATGAGTGGTGCCATTGGCCGCTGACTCTATGGACTAAGATCAGGGGTGCTGCTAAAGCTCCTAGAATGTGCAGAACATGGAAGTACCTCGCCCTGATGTCACTAAACCCTGGTGGACCCAGTGTGTCAGACAAGAAACCCTCTGAGTTTGCACACCTGCTTCTATGTATGCAAACCACATGAAACTGCACAGTTCAGTAAACTGAACCCAACTGCATAAGTCCAGGCAGAGCGGGAACTTGGCTGGCGGCACAAACATACCCGTGGCAGTGACCGCTCTGGGCCGATGCACCAGGCACCCTCACACAAACTCTGCGCCCACTGGCTGCCACACCTGCCAGCCCAGATGGGTGCACCTCCATCTGGCCAACTTCGTCCTTCCGAGGCTGAGGTCTGACCCAGGCAGCAGAGCTTCTGTTTTTCATCAGTGGAAAGAGAGGAACGCAAAGCACCCAGGGCTCCCTGACTTTCCATTGTCTTGTGTACTCCTTCTAGGACTGGTTAATATTCCCAAGGGAGTCAAACTTTTCCCCAAAAATAGTGGGAAAAATAAATGCAATTTATACACAGCATAAATTTTCAGCTGCTGGCACTTCAGCACATATGCTGTGCAGTTGGACACTGCTTCAAGCTGCTTCCTGAAGCCCTGCTAGGAGGGGGTCTGGGAAGCTTCTGAGCATTTGTAGTCCTTGAATGGGCCAAGCCACTTTCCTCCAAAGTGGAAAATAACTGATTTTCCCCCGTACCTACTTTCTGCTTGTGGTTTCCAATATGCCAAGAGTTCTTCATCAGTTAGGAAAGTGTAGTGAAAAGCTCAGGTAACTTCAAATAACAAAAGACAGGTTGATTCCTCCATGCATAACTTCTTACCCTTTTTTAAAATGTATTTAGTACAGGATCTATAGGGTCTCACTACACAGATCAGACTCGTAGTGATCCTTCCTGTTTTTCAGCCACCCAAGCACTGGGATTACAGGTGCACCCCACCACACCCAGTTCCAATCAACGTCTTAGTGTGCCCCAGGGGCGGGGCTGGCACAGCAGGCCGGGGATCAAATCCCAGTCCCCACATCTGCCTAAGCAAGCAAGTCTGCTGAGCTATCTGGCCACCCCTTCCTGAGATTAACAAAAATTCAACTGGAGTAAAGGCCCAAGGAAACAAGAGCTTGCGGTCTCTGACTTAAAATAGATTGACAGGCAATTTTTATTGTTGCTGCTGCTGCTGTTGCTTTTACTTTGCTGCTAGGCATTGGGTAGAAACTGCACTTTACATACCCAGACTACCACTCCGTGTTCTGCTCTCAGAACCATATTCAATAAATTGCACGAGATAGCCATCACTTTATTACAAAGTAGCCTTTGTATCAGATGCTTTTGCCTGGATGTAGGCAACGCTGAATTCCAAGCACATTTAAGGTAGGCTAAGGTCAGGTTCACAGTGGCTTACATGTAAGAGTCAGAGACCGCAAGCTCATGCCTGGAATCCCAGCAGATTGAGAAGCTGAGGCAGAAGGATTGCAAGTTCAAGGCCAGTCTGGACAACTTAATGATTTACAGATAGCCTGTCTTAAAACAAAAAATTAGGAAAAGGGTTGGAGAAATAGCTCAGTCAAAGGTTTCAACCCTCAGTACTTGGTAGAAAAGGCAACAAAGAGACAGAGGGGGCTCTTTCAGACTTTCATGCACCCTGTCTCATATTTGTGCCAAACTTCGATCTTTAAAGCCCTTCATTACACTTTTGTGCTTTCAGCACCTACAGAATGCTAAGTCCACAAGGCTGTGAGTGCTCTGTGGCTGCACATGCCCAATGGCCTTGGGTGTTTCCTTTGGCTACAGATGACCCTATGGTAAGGACCAGTCGAATACATTGCTGCTCTGAGTTAACCTAAGGCAGGGCAGGGAAGGCTCACCGTGAAGGGTTTCCGCCCTGAGTGCCAGGCAAGTCAGCACCAGCGCAGCAGGCATCTCCTCTGGCCACACTGTCCCAAGAACTGTTACAAAGGGAGCTCCTCCCTTCTTGTGGCTTGCTGTCCCTGCCACACGCTGGGCTGTCCTGCAGTAAAGCTCTGTCCCTTTGTCTATTGGACTGTTCATCGCTGGCCAGAAATTTCCATGTTGGTTTATATTCTGAATTCCCACACCTCTGTTTGCCAGCCGTCAGAGCATTGCTCAGAGCAGAGGGAAATGGCTGAAAGGCAGCTGAACAAATAACAGTGGACAGAACACTCCTGGAGTGAAGGTGGATTCTTCAAAGCTTTGGTCTGCAGGTTCCTTGAAGAAATCAATTGGGTTTGACTCAACTTGGTCTGAAGGAGAACACATTCATTCATTAAATGACAAAGTGAAAATCCTCTTCCATGACAATTTGCTCCTTTTCCTGTCTGCCTGACCATCATGGACCTGCTCTGAGCTCTCAGCATCATACATACATGGCATCACTAGGCCTCCAATGACCCTTCAGGGTCAAGATCTCAGCATGGACATTACATACAGTGAGACAAAAAGGCCACATCTCTGATTCTTCTTCCCTGAGCACAGAAGCCCAGTCGAATGCAGGGAGTGCATCCAACAAACCCAAATGGAAAGATACCCCACAGAATGCCTCGTGATACTCCTCAAAGGTATCCAGATGAAGAAAACTCAGTGCTCGCTTCGGCAGCACATATACTAAAATTGGAACAGATGAAGGAAACTCTGAGAAGCTGTCACAGGGCAGAGAAGCCTTAGGAAGTGTGATATGCATATATGATATGTCCCTTGACCAGAAGAGGGACATGAGGAGAGAACTTAGGAAATCAGCCCAAGCTGGCGGCTTCAGTTAACAAGAATGTACCAGTGCTAGCTCTCTATCGCCACAGGCATATCAGAGGCAAAAGACATCAGCACAGGGGGTGACTGTGGTACAGATGGATGGGAATGCATTGTCCTGTCTTTGAGACTGCTCTACACATTTAAAATGATTTAAAAACTAAGTAAAAACCACTTGCTAAATAATATCAACCTGGGCAGACACTACTTCTGCCTTCTCTGATGGGGAAGGAGACTGTCCAAAAACATTTGCATCACAGGCTTCTAAACTGATTATCATTCTAGCAATTTCTCAGACCCTGCTCTGAGGCTCCTGTTTACCCTGGGGCTCTTGAGAATTAGATCATGAAAGGAGATCTCAAAGAGATAATTTCTCTGCTCGGAAGCCTGCATGGCTGACATTGCTCCAAGGGAGGGAGAAGATGTGCCTGCAAGGTCTGTGTGCTGAAAGCTTCACACTGTCATTGAATCATCTGAGGGCTCCCAGGGTAAGACGTCGTGAAATTGATTTAGCAGGATGTTCAGTTACCTCCTCAGAACCCCTGTAAGTCTGGGATGCCTGAGTGGCTTGAAAAATGGCTCCAATGCAGCAGGGCCTGGGTGGCAGGAAATCGTCTGGAGTAACCTCTAACACTATAAAGACACCAACTTTCTGCTCTGCTAAGAAGTCAAAGGCCCACAGCTGCTTCCAATCAGGGGAGCAAACTTTCCTTCCAAACCACGACATTCTCGCACATTCCCCCACACTGGTCCTTCAAAGCACCGCTCCATCACCCACCACGAGGGAAAATACACACAGCCTTTCAAGATCTCAAGCTGATCTCCCTCCCCCTCCTCCCCTCCCCTCACTGATATTGCCAAGTCCCCCAAGTCTTCACTGCTTCAAGCATTACCCATACAGCTTTCTTAAAAGCTCTGGCTCTGGCAGCTGCCCACTAAACTGCCCCCTGCTAGCACCGGATTTTGTACACATATGTGGCAGGTGGCAATGGAGCCCGTTGGTGGTGCCTGCTAAGCATGCTTTCTCCTTTCTCGTGTAGAAAGAACTTGGCACACACTCACAGCCCACAGATGGCTTTGAGACCCCAAGAGTCTCAGAGTGCCACCTGCCTTGCAGAGCTGACTTCATCTCAGTTCCTGTGAATGGTGGATGCAGAATGGAAGCATGAGTCAGGCAGTTTCATCCTGGATCTGTCACTAAGGCGGGAGGGTCCCCAGCATCTTGCTTCCAAAGCACAAGTGCCATGTGACGTGTCACAGAGGCTTGTGTGGCCTCAGCGCACACCTGTTGAGTGGACTTGGCGGCATGCTTTCTCTTTTCTCGGAGACAGCCTTTGTTGACCACTCACTTAACCCCTCCTTTCTCCCATACTCAACTTGAATACATCATTGCTTCTCAAAATCTAGCCCAGTAAATACTGCCACATACTTTTCTTTTAGGACTCGGTCACCCTTCCCCACCTGCCTTACCAATTTACCCTTTCTTTTTCAGGCTATAGAACATCCCATCAGATGAAAATACTATCATTTATGTGACATTGACCTCTGGAGGAGCATTCAAGTGGTTCCCACGCCATCACTGACACAAACAGTAGGGTCTTCCCCTGAACACGCCTCAGTATGCTTGTGAGCCTATTTCTTCAGGACAGCGTGGACAAGAAAGGGACCTGATACTTGAGAGATGAAAATGAACAATAAGTGTGCCCATCGGGGCTAGGACCCCATGACCCCCATGCCCCTCCTTTTGTGAGTGGTCACTGCCTGATGGGACTTGGTGGCTCTTCCGTGAGGTCAGAGCACAGGTCTCACACTTAGCGCCACCTTTAGTGCATGGGGCTGATGCCTCTGAGCACCTGGGCTCCATGTGTATTTAACTCTGCAAAGCAGGGGTAGATATTATCCTCATGTTACAGACAAGAAAACTGAAGATCTGGGAAGATAAGTGATTTTCCTAGACCATGTATCTGATACATCAAAAAATGTGGATTTGGCTTGGTGCTGCCTTAATCCTGAGCCTGTGTGCTACCAGCTCTCTGCCCAGAGACTGGTAGCTTGTCAGGATCTACTCTGTCCCAAGACACACCATTCACGTCATTTCCACAATAACCGATCAGAAATCAGAAGAATTTGTGTGGGGTTGGATAGAAAGGTTTCCTCATCTGGTTTGAGTTATTATGAAACCAGGGTACAGTTGATATCTTTCATGCTGTACTAGGACAATGATTATTTTCCTTTATTCATTTATTTTCTTTTTCTATCAACTTCAGCTACTAAATCCTCTGCAGTGTAACCTCCCTGGTCGGCCTAAAATTGCACAGGATGAGGAGGATTTGCTGTTTCCTAAACAAGCCGCTCCACAGGGATGGGTCAGACGGCTCCACAGACAGAGGAGGCTTCCAGAGCCTTGGCCGTTGGGTTTGGTTTGCGCATGATGTCCGGCTCAGTGGGGAAAACGTATTTCTGAGATGCCCCTTCTGCACATCTCCATAAGCCCTTTCATAAACTGGATGAAACCCTAAGCCAGTGACACCCGCTGTGCCTTCCTGTGTTATGGTCCCCGTCCTCAGCCACCTGCCCAGACACTAACACATAATGGCAGCAACAAGAGACTGCGGCCCACCTTGGCCTCGCCATCCTCCCACTCTTATTTTCACCCCACGGCTTCCTCTTCAGACCTCTCTGAGCAGCAGTGGTGAGCTGCCTGTCTGTTACTCTTCTTTCATTGCTGGAACAAACACCTGACACTCAAGATGAGGGAAGGAAAGGTTTATTTAGCTCACAGTTACTAGAGGTTTCAAGACATGACCCCCGCTCTATAAGGTTTGGGGGAGAGCATGGGGGGAGCTCTGCCATGTCCAGAGTGATCCACTCTGTACCTCTAAGAGAGGTCCCCTGACCTGGTGGGGGAAGCACGAGCCTCTCTGGCCCCGCACCCCTCAAGCCCCACCCTGGTCCTCTGGCTCCTCCCCTCGAGCCACGTTCTGCCCCTTGAGTAGCTACTGCCCCATGATTTACATGAGGATTTGGGGGCATGATTAGATACAAACCATAACACCACCCTTTGCGGTGATGGCTGACACATCTGAGCTTTTATATGTGGTCCACAGAGGTAGCACTCACAAACTTCTCCTTTCTACAATCTGCTCTTGGCAGTCACCCATGTCATCCTAAAATATTTCTTTGGGCAGTGGAGGAGGCGTATGAGCCAAATTAGAGGTGCAGAGGAAGGATCAGCACCCAAAGAGTAGGAGCACACCAAAGTCGCTCTCGGAGACCTTTGCCGTGCTGCACCTGGAACCCAAGGCCACCTGGGATGCAGACAACTGTGAAGAGATTGAACCGCACAAAAAAGTATTCTCTATGAGTGAGTCATGATGGTTGAGACAAACAGCTGACAGTACCGTGGGTCTTAGTGAAGGATGACTTTACAGATGAAATGAAGGAAGTAGGCACAATATAGAACAAGATCGTTTTTGTAAATGTAAAAGTATGAGCCAAAAATTAATCTAGGTAACTGAAGTCAGAAACTGGTTACTTCCGGATGGAAATAGTAATAACTGAGAGGGGAGGTGAGAGCTGTCTGGGTTCTGAAAGTCTTGACCCCACCAGAGGCTATGAGTGCAGACTCAGGAGATCCATCAAGAGTTATGTGGAAGATCTGTGCTTCTATGTTGAGGCACACAAAGCAACCAAAGCAATTAGTTGTGTGGTGGACACCCTAGCAGTTAGCTCCACCCACTTAGGTATAAAAAGAATTGTTCTCCAAGAGACTGGGCCAGGATCACTCCTCAGAATTAGGCCTGGGCCTCTGGATGCCCAAAGCCAGCTCAGAAAACCTGTAGGATGCAATTTTTAAAATGTTAAATATCAATGACTTCTCACACACACACACCCTTGGTGCTTCTGATGGCATCTGGACTGTTTATCAATGATTCTAGCACATCGGGTAAAAATAAATAAATAAATTTCTGGGGTTTTTTGTTTTGTTTTGTTTTGTTTTTGCTGGTTTCACCCAGGCCAGAACTGCACCACACACAGCACAGTTAAATCTGCAGCATAAGGCGGGGCCCTGTACACTGCAAAGCATTGCACAAACGGCATCATGGTGCATGAGGGTCTGCTGCTGTACTCATGACTTACATGACAATGATCTATGTCTTTTCTGTGATGAGTGAATGATTCACTTATACAAATAAAGCAAAAATCTAGTTGCCAGTGTCTTAAAATTTTTCATTTCTTCCCACAAATTCTAATGTGGTTTTCCTCCACAGCTCCTAATTTTCTTTTTGGCTGGCAAATAGGAACAGGTAATTTGCAAAGTCTGTACAGTACTTTGAGACTAAAAGAGTGAATGACCCATGGATGAGATGAAAGGAAAGAAGGGAAGGAGGGAGTGAGGGAGGCAGAGAGAAAGAACGAAAGAGAGAAGAGAGAGAGAAAGAGAAAGAAGGAAAGAATGAAAGGAAGGAAGGAAGAAAAAGGGAGGGAAGGAGAAAAGGGGAGAGGAAGGGAAGAAGGAAGGAAGGAAGGAAGGAGAGAGGAAGAGGAAGGAGGGGAGTGAAAGAGGGAAGAGAGAGAGTAACAGGTCTGTTTTCACTTGGCCTTGATATACCCCCATGAAGAAGTCACTTCAATCAACTACTGCCCTTTCTTTTTTTTTTTCATTTATTTTTATTTTATTAAAATACAAATGTCAATCAGACAGTTTCAAGACACCTTAACCACACACATTCGATGAATTAATACATTGCAAACTATTTTCATAACGTTTTGGTATTGTACAAGGTGCATACATGATATTATATTTACAGATATTATTTTAGCAGATATCTCTTATCAGTGAATTAAGAGTGTAGTTGCTTACTTATCTTATTTTTTATACCTGAATTATATCAAAAACTCAATAATTATTTACCTAGTGGATGACCATAGTACTAAAAGCTGACATAATATCCTGAAAGTCATTATTGACAGGGAAGGACTTCCTATTCCTATTCTGTGAGCTGCTTTCTGTTAGGGTTCAGGTCTGAGGTGTTCTGCAGCCCATGCTATCTGCTGCAGCAACAGAATTGGAGGTGGGACCTTTGACAGGTGACTGGATTGTGAGGTACCATGAGTTGATTTGTAACTTTGTGCATGACTGGGAGGCAGGGAAAGATTTAGGAGGTTATACTTAGCTGAAGGAATGGAAGGGTTTATTTTTCCTGTTATCTTTCTCTTTTCTCTGCTTTTCAACTCCCAAGAGGTGAGTGGCATTGATCTCCCATACTCTACCCACCTTATCTGAGGCCCAAAAGCAGCAGTCAAGGAAACACTGAGTAAGGCAATAAGAACCAACTGTCCTCCTTCAGACTGATACTATTTCATTGCAGCAATGGAAAGCTCGCTAACCTTATAGATATTTTTCATTCCTCTTTTTGCTGTTTTCATCTCATTGTTTTTTTGTAGTGTTATGCTTCAATTTCTTTTTCCTTTTTCTGTAAATCTTTTCTAGGTGTTTCTAGGTTATTATGAGGCCTGCATAAAATGTCTTATACAATGCTTTTTAGACTGAGTACAATTCAATTTAAATCATACTCAGGGGCTGGGGAGATATCTCAGCAGTCTAAGCACCTGCCTGAAAAGCACGAGGACCCAGATTTGATCCCTAGAACTGCATGCCATGCAGGAGAGCCACTGAAACCAGGCTTTTTCATGCCCATCTGTAATCTCAGTGCTGGGGAGGCTGAGGCTGGAAAATCCTTACAAGTCCAAGCTGTGTAGTGAGACCCAATACCAAATAAATAAATAAATAAATAAATAAATAAATAAATAAATAAATAAATAAAATCATGCTCCTCCCACCTCAGTCATTACATTATTAATGCCAGAAAATATATCTTTCCTTATTTGTGAATCTAAGAGTAATTTTTTCTCATTGCTTTTGTTACTAAATTTTTTCTCATTGCTTTTGTTACTAAATTTTATACTAAAATTGAAAATGATAGATGTATTGAAATTATGGTATTGCAATATTCTGTATTTGTCTAGCAACACACCTTCAGATGTATTCTAGCTGCTGTTAGTGTCATTTGGCTTCAAGTAGCTCCTTTTAGAATTTCTTGCCATACAGGTCTAATGGGAATGAGACCCATCAGCTTTTGTTTGTCTGAAAAATTCTTTGGCTTTTCCTCATGTTCAAAGGACAGTTGCTCAAGGCATAGTATTCTTGACTGGCAGTATATTTATGTCAGTTTCATTTGATACTCATATTTCATTTGAGGACCACTCCAAGCCTTCCTGTTTTACATGATGATGTTATAATGTGCTAGCTCCCTTGTATCTGACCAGCTGCTTTTCTCTTGCTACTTTTGAAATACATATATCTCTAACATTCAGTTACTGCTGTGGTCTGTGTGTGTTTGTGCCCCCAAAGCCTCATGCAGTCATTGAGGTGCAGTTCTACAGTTTGTGATTAATTCATGATCCAAAGCTGGGCTTATGGGTCTGAGTACTGCCGGGATGATGGGTGTGAGTGCTATATCCAGCCTGGGGTGGACAGCCTGAAGGCAATTAAGAGAGACAGAGAGACGGACTTACTCTCTGTTGCCATGGTTGCTGTTACTCTTTCCATTTGCTCTCTGCTCTTTGCCATCGCCATGAATGGCTACCCGCTGCCATGTGCCGCTCTACCTCGAGTCCAGTGAGTATGGACTGAAACCTCCAGTAACTGTGCGCTAAATAAACCTCTCCTTCCCTAATTTTTGAATGTCTGGTATTTGTCCCAGCAATGAGAGAAGACTAACTGAGACAGTTATCATATGTCTTAGTACTTATTTCCTCTGGGCTTTTGGGCCTTGTGAAGCTGGATACTTTTTTTTTTTCTCAGATTTGGGAAAGGTTTTAGCTATCACTGTTTTAAATAACTATTCTGCTTCTTCTTCTGAAATGACCATAATGTGTATATTGGGATGCTTAATGATGACACATAATGCTTATTGGATTCTTTATTCTTTTTAAAATTTTCTCCCTCTGTTGGATATTCTTAAATGACTTAATTTTTAATCCATAGATTTTTTTTTTCTGTTTGATTAAGTAAGCAGTTAGAGCCATCTACTGAATTTTTTGAGGTTGGTTATGATATTGTTCATCTCCTGAATTTTTGTTTCTATTTTTTAAATTCTGTATAATACTGTTCTTATTTTCTTCATGTATCAGCTTTCTTGGTGTATTTTAGTTGTTTATATATGTTCTATTATAACTCACTGAACTTCTCTTTAAGTTTATTATATTGAATTCCTTTTAGGCAATTCACAGATCTCCATTTCTTTTGGTTGGTTACTGGAGATTTGCTTTCTCATTCTGGTAGTGTTGTATTTCCATGATTCTTCATGTCCTGCCTCGTTTCGTTCAGGTGCCCCTGTGTTTGAGGAACTGCTGTTTCTTGAGGCCTTCCAGAATGGCTTGGTCAGGGCACAGCTATGACCTCTTTATTCCTCCCTGAGGAAAAGCCTCAGATTTTTTTAAGTTTTGCAGAGCACTGTCAGTTGAAGCAAAGCCTTCCTGATCTCCACTGTCCTTAGGCAATCAGATTTTTCAATTCCCTCAAGGCTCTTGCTGAAGCAGGACAGAAGCTGGCCACTCAATCAGCACCCTGTGAGTCTCAGGACACTGGAGGTGTTGTATGTTATGAAAGACAGGATGGGAAGACTGGATTAACAGAGCCTCAGAGGTCTCACTGAGCTTAGTCCTGCTCAAAGTGAGCCATGAGCCACCAAAACTCACATTTATTGAGGGCTAAAAGCAGGTTAAGGCATGTACATAACTAATTTTGTGAAAATAAACTACTATCTCTGTTGCTTTCTGGCATTTACCAAACTCTAAGTTCACACAATGCTGGCCCATAACATCCCAGGTGAAGGATCAAAGAAGAAACTGGGCTCTTCCAGGACACTGTTCTCTGTGGCCTTGTATTCAGGCTTGCCCAAATTTACAAGAGACAGCAGGTTTCCTTGGCTCTGCTCCTTGCTCTTTGCTCTGTTGAGACATCAGGCTTCTGTCTCTCATCACTGTAGGACACACACTCCATTCTCTTTCACCTACAGCAGAGGTCTTAGCCAGCTCTGCTGTCTTTTGGCTCTGAGCTCTGCTCTTCTGAGGAGGGTCTCACATAGAGCCCTTCTGACTTCAGGTATTGGATCACTTAGGGTACTGCAACATTCCCCCGAGACTCTGAGTTTTTGTATAGGTATTTTTTATGGTTGTATCACTGTTAAATCAGTGTCTCCACAGGAGACACAGGCTGGAGCCCTTTTTCCATCACCTTGTTGATGTCACTCTCACTGTCCATGTCTTACCCTAAAGGGAAGATAATGAAGAAAACAGTAAGTATTCTAATGAGAAATAAACCAGCAACAGAAAGACACTTCTAGGGCCAGTGAGATAGCTCAGCCAACTAAGTGCCTGCTTTGGCAAGTGCAGGGACCAGGGTTTGATACCTGGTCCTGCTCCATGGGCATGCTGAGTGGACAATCAAGGCCAGACATGGTGGTGCATGCCTATAATCCCAGAGCTGGAGGGGCTGAAGACAGGAGGATCAGTATGAGTCAGAGCTGCATAGTGAGACCCTGTACCAAAAACATGAGATGAAAAAAGAAGACACTGCTTCTCCTAATCAAGGGTGATGTAGAAAGAGAAGAGGAAGGTGAAAAATAAGAAAAGGGAGGAGAAGAGGAGGAGGAAGAGTGAGTAAAAAGGCAGCAAGGGGAATTTTTCTTATGAAGCCTTTCAAACTTGCACATAACATATTGTTTTGTATTTTTAAAGTGGATACTAAGAAAATAGCATATCAAATTAATGTGGCATTAATCTAAATACAAAAGATAAAAGAGATCATTTTGTGATATATTAAATCCCTTGCAGAAACAAGCCTTTGAACAATGTCAAGAATTAGTTTGCTCACGGGTTTAAGGGAAACACGCCTTTCCATTTAGCATGTCAGAGAAAATCTGACTGGGATACAGACAGAGGACATGGACATCGACCATGCATGCTCTCCTATTTTCATTCCTTAAATGAACAAAGGCTTGATCCTATTAATTATACATGAAATAATGTTGCAGTTATAGATATATAACTGGAATATTTTATAAATATTGAATTATCCAGGTAAAAATGTTTCCAATTCCTGTGCTACAATTTAGTGGTTATATATAGAGAAAGTATTGGAAGTTTTTTTTTTATAATATCAACCTACTTTAGAAGATTTTACTGAGAAAGATAAAATGTAGTAAAATTCAAATTACTTTAATATTGAATAGGTGGGGTGTGAATGACTTTAGTATAGAAGTTAAAAAAATAAATATACCAAACAGCCATAGTTTTTAATAATTGTTAAACAAATATATAATAACATAGATGCAAAGCATTAGCTAAAAAAAGTATTATGCAACCCTCATAATAATGACAAAGAAAAATGTCTAGTAAATACCTGAACTAAAAAGAGTGAGAGCTCAAGTTTATCATTAGTAAAGGACAATAAAACACAAAGCAAGACAAAACGACCAGGAGAGGCCAGCACAAGCAGTAAAAATCAGTAACTAAAAAACATTAACTAAAGGGGCTGGAGTGATGGCTCAGTAGATTAAGTGCTTCCATGGCAAGTTCAAGGGCCTGAGTTCAATCCCCGGTTCCGCAAAAAAAAAGAAAAAAAAAAGAACATTAACTAAATGACAGTGTTGAAACATCAAAAACAGTATTAAAGAAGACATTTATAGTATGAAATCCCTACAGAAAAGAAGATATACCTAAATGAACTAGAGAAAGAATATACAGCTGAAAACCATCAATAAAACTAACAGGGCTAAAAATAAATAAAGAAATGAAAATAACTAACAGATTTTTTTGAATAAAATTGACAAACTGATGGCTTCAGTAGGAAAAAACAACAGAAAGCTGAAATATGTAAATTTAGATTAGAAGAAAAGACATTACAACTGATGCCACAGAAATTAGAATGATTATAAGAGACAGCAATGAATAATTGTATGCAAAAAGTTAGACAATGTAGATCAAAGTAATGATTAAATTCCTAGAAATGTCTAAGTATTGAATCATGAGGAAATAGAAAACCTGGCAAGACAAATCAGGTATAAGGAGACTGAATCAATAATTAAAATATGCCGACAGGAACAATAACAACAAAACCCAGAACCAGGTGGCTTCATTAATTAACTTAAAGAAAAGAAAACCACAAAACTTTTCAAATTATTCCTGAATGTTAGAGAAGAGAAAATTATTTCAAACTCATTTTTAAGAGTAGCCTAACCTTGATGCTAAAATCAGATAATGACAGTGGAAAATATAAAAAGTACAGTCTTATATCTCTGATAAACGTATTTCTAAAAATCCTCAGTCAATGTACTAGCATAGTGAGCTCAACAAGTACATTAAAATGATCATAAACAATCATAAAGTGAAATTTATCCCCAGAAGGATTACTCAACATACATAATTCCATAAATGTGATCGCCATATTAAAAAAATCAAGAAAAGAAAATTCCTATGTAATCATCTCAATAGATACATAAAAATTTGAAAACATTTAACACTCATTCATAGTAAAAAAAATACAGAATAGGTGTAAATGAAGCACACCTCGCCATAATAAAGACTGTATATGGCAAATCCCCAACTGACATCATATTGGATAGTGAAACACTTAAACACTTTCCTTTAAGATCAGAAAAAAAACATGTCCACCCTTGGCATTTATATTCAGTGTAGTTCTGGATAGTCTAACTAGAACAATTAGACAAGGAAAGGATATAAAAGGCACCCACGCTGGAAATGGAAGAGTAAGTTTGTGTCTCTTATGACACGATCATAGATAGAGAGATCCCGAAAGAGTACCTAATGAATGTTTCAGTAAAGCTGTATTATATCAAACCAACACGTGCTGTACCCTTACATACTAACAACAATCTATCAAGAAAAATAAAATCAAGAAACTAATTCAGTTACAATAGTACCAAGAAAGATACTTATGAGTAAACTTAGCCAAAGATAGAAAATCTTTCATTATAATAATAATCCCCTGCACAGCACAAAACCAAACCAAACAACAAAACAGAACCAACCTAGACCAAACCAGTTTAGTCCTAGGGTCCTGTTCCTATCAAATACAAAACACAAAAGAGCAGTGAAAAAACTTTTGGAGCAGATGGATAAGCATATCATGTTGATTACAATGATGCTTAACACTTACATGCATCTGTCCAAACTCAACAAATTAAACACATTTCATATGATAGTTTGTGTAACAATTATACTTCAATGAGACTGTTTTAAGAAAAATTCAAAAACTGAGTAATTTTGGATCTCTCTCTTCTATGTCCTTCACAGGATTTTTCTTTTTCTTTCTTTTTAAAAAAATATTTATTTATTTGATACAAGGCATTGCTATGCAGCTCAGACTCAGTGATCTTCCTGGCTCAGCCTCCCCAGTGCTGGGGTTACAGGCATGTGCCACTATATCCAGTTTCGGTGGCTGGCACTGTGTCTGGGGTTCTGGGGCTGGCATTGCAACATTGTACTAAGGATGGAACTTGGGTCCTTGTGCTTACCAGGCAGGCACTAAGACCACTGAGCTATCTTTCCAGCCTGCAAGGAATTTTCTTATAACATCCTATTCTCTTTTTAGACTAAGCCCAGTTTAACTTCAGGCTGATATTTCCTTGTCCTCGAGCTTCATGGCAGACTATGTGTGAGTTCTAACGTTTCCCCATCTCTTCTGTCTTTTTACAAAGTTGGTTCTTTTTTCTTTAGCTGGGATTGGCCCCTGGCATCTCCCCTCTCTTCCACTCTGCTGGCAGATTCTTTCTTCACTGCCTAGTTCACCTTCTTAGAAGCTCTTTGCTCAGTCTTTCTTCAGTTCTGCCTCCCACATTTCTTGCAAATGTGCCTGTCAGCTGGCATTTGGATTTGTTGTTTCTTCCACAAAACTGGAAGCTTTTTATTGAGCTTGGTAATTGCCACCATCTAAAATACTTTTTAAGTATTAGTTGCTTAAATCTTGTTTATTTTAGGTATTCATAGATTTACTTCAGGAAATTTAAATTAATGAAGTTTGGGTGCCATTGATATTCTCGGAACCATATGAGAAACGTTATGACTGAGGTAGCTTCTGGGCTGCTCATGAGGGAGTCTGAAGCCGGAACACGTTGGAGCCAAAGTCATGAATCACAAAACAGTGCAGCTTTGACTGTGATACTCTGTCTTAAGTGAGAATATTTCTTGTTTTATTTTACTTTTTATTTTGGTTGTGATACAGATTCTTTCCCAGTGCTGGGATTACAGGCATGCACTACCGCACTCACAGTTCTGGGTTTAGCAGGGCATGAAGTACCTGGGCTTAAACTTGGGTTTTTATGCTTGCCAGGCAGGTACTCATGCCAATGAGCTGTCTCCCCAGTCCAAATGAGGATATTTCTGACCCCAGGAAATACATATCACTAATTCAAGTCAATTAAAGTGGAATGGCCCGCTCATATGATAGATAAATCAATGACATTTGGTTGCTGTCAAATTCTTTTTTTTTTTCTTCAATGTATTTAGTGCAGGGTCTGTAGGATGTCATTCCTGTTTTCAGCCTCCTAAGTGCTGAGATTACAGGCGTGTGCCACCATGCCCAGTCTCAATTGCTGTTTTAGTGTGCCCCGGGCGTGTGTGTTGGGAGGCGGGCCGGAACTGCATACAGGGGATCAAATCCTGGCCCCTGCATCTGCCTAAACAGGGGCTTTAATCTGCTGAACTACCATGCTGGCCCTATAAAATTCTTTTGACTACTAGATATAAGTGCATTACATGTTAATAACTAAAGCATTTCAGTGACTTTCTCCAATAAAGATATCTACAAAGCATAGGTTTGGTATGTGTGAGAAAAAAATGCACTTTGTAAAAAGTTTAAATAAATTCATTGTCATAGATAGGTAATATGTGCCACTGTTTCCAAATTCTTTTCCAAGCTATATGTGCACTTTGACTCATATCATAAATCCTCAATTCACAGCAGGTCAGTTGATGAGGAATTTTCCAGAAGCACTTCAGAGTTTATAGACACACAAGTTGAAACAAAGTTCCACATGGCAACTCAGAATGAGCCACACTGAGCTCTGACAACGTTTCCATTGAAAAGAAATAAATATGCAGTTCCACTGGGTGAGCTGCTGTAAAGTACTGTGACCATCGTTACTGAGATGACGACCTACTTGTCTGAGGTGCCTATCTTTTATGCTTTGAATAGAGGAAATTGGCGGAACCAGCTCAGGAGCTCTGCGCAGGTTAGACATGTTTGAACTTTTTGAACTCCAGCTTTCTCTAAGCCTCAAAGTTTCTTTTAAACTCTGTTTACTTTTAGCAAAACGTGACTACATTGCTTCAAAGTAAACAGGCTATAAAAAGTCTCCTAAGTCATCTCAGGACATAGAAAGTTCTTACTAAACAAAAATCTTAATAGGTTCAGTGTCCATGATTCAGAACTATGCAGATTGAATTTCCCTTAAAATACACATGAGCTTGAAAGTTAAGGGTGAAAGTGGTTGTCCAATTGCACTTGAGGTTTTGTGGGGGCCGAGACCCATGGAAAGGCACTGGAGATGCTTTTCTGGAGTCTCATATTTAACCAGGTTTTCCATTCAGAATGAGTTCCTCATCTTGCAAACAATGTGTGTACGTAGCTTGAAAAGTCCCCAGCTGGCATTCAAGCCTTGCTTAAAACCATGTGGTATTACAGAATCACACCGGTTTGCCTTCCTTTTATGACGTTGTCAGCAAACATCACTCAATGCCTTTCATCCCCAACATGAAATAGCTTACTGTTCAGTGTCACAAGTATAGGTATAACAGGATGTGTATCCTGGTATGCAGATATGATAGAGAGATATACATATGGGATAGTGATATACAATTTAGGCAGCCTTAGCACTGTCATACTATTGATATATACTTTTTGTTTGAAGTAGAAATGTGTATAAAGTATTCTTTGTCCATATATATATGTGTGTGTGTGTGATAATATATATAATATATATATATTATATAATAAATATATATATTCCTCCCCTTGATCTTTACAAAGGTTGATACAAGTATGGGAACATTTTAGGCTACACACATACATACAGATACATAAACACAGACACACACACAGTTTGCAACTCTGAAGAGCTCATGTAGAGATGGAAAGCCTATATTTGTTTGTTTATTTATTTATTTTTATTTTAGGACAGGGTCTCACTGCATAGATTGGACTCATAATGATCTTCCTGTTTACAGCCTCCCAAATGCTGGGATTACAGGCTCGTGCTGCCATGCCATCTCAATCACTGTCTCACTGTGCCCTAGGGTGGGGCTGGTACAGCAGGCCCATGATTGAACTCCTGGCCCCTGTGTCTGCCTAAGCAGGTGCTTTAATCTGACAAGCTATTAGGCCAGCCCTGGAAAGCCTATTTTTATATAAGAATACATTAGAGCATCCTTAACACCTTTCTGATGATGTTAGCATTACACTGCAAGAACAACTGCACAATCATTTTCATCATGCACACACACACACATCATTGATGATATTATTTTTGAAATATAGATGTGATTCCTTTCCCAGTAAGGAAGGGGAAATGTTAATCTATATCTTAATGTTAAGATGAGGTCATTGAATGGGATTTTAATGTGATGATGGTAGCGAAGGTAGAAATATTATAGGCAGGCAGACAGGGCCAGGCCCTCAAGGAGACAGCAGGGCAGACAGGTGGCAGTGCAACTTTGGGAGAGAAGATACCTGCTGTGCTGTGGGCCAGACCTGCAGACAAAAGAGTTACAAATGCAGCCACACACATCCCCAGGGATGGGCCCAGGGATTGATATTTTGAGTAGGTATCAATCCCCTGGAAGCCAGAGAATCACTGACCCACCCCCGACAGGAAAAGGTCCTGTTCTGTATTCATGCATGCGGGCTGCATGATTTGCTTCCTCATTTGGTCCTGGATTTAATCAGTTTTACCTGAGCAGTGGTGCTTGTAGCTTTATTGATTGGTCATAGTTTTGTTTCTCTTCATGCTCACCTAACACATTCCCATGTTTTTCACCCTCGCCTCACCTCATCTCATAGTTTTGCTCTGTAAAAATCCCTGGAAAAGAAAGATTTGGGGGCAACCCACTCATGCCCCTCTTCTGTCTTTCTCTTAGACAGGAGCTTTCCTTCCCCCAATAAATATATTCTGCTCTTGGGCTGGGAAGATAGCTCCGTGGTCTAACCACTTGCCTGGCAAGCACATGGTCCCGAGTACCCCAGGCTCACCATTCCAGTTCTGAAATCGAGCATGACGTTGCACGCCAGTAATCCCAGCACTCAGGAGGCTGAGAGAGGAGGATCACTATGGATCAGAACTGTGTAGTGAGTTCCTATATCAAAAAATAAAAATTCCTGCTTTTAACCTGCGTTGTTCCTAAAATTCATTTTTTAGTTTTAGAGAACATGAACTCATCCCAGGTATCTTCCAGGCTGAGAGTTTCATTCCTCTGTATTAATGATACCTACCAGTTGTTTTTGTCTGTAAACTTTGGTGCCAAGACATTTGGTTTGGAGGGGAATCATTTAAAGCATGGACTTTCAATACTCTCCTCAAATGCTACATAGGCCTGATCTGATACAACGTGGAGCAATCATAGTTACACAGCTGGCATGCCCCTGTGAGCTCTGCTCCCCAGCTCCTGACTGGCTCAGTGCTGAAGCCAGAGGCAGCTCGCAGTGCAGGGGAATCGTGATGCTCCATCTTTATTACTCAGTGTCGCACTAAAATGTGGTTGGCGTACATGACAGGGGCAAAGCCATACACAAGATGGGTAAGGCAATGATCCTAAGAATCTTCAGCAGGTTTTTCAGACTAACAGTCAATTGGTAAGATTCTCACGCTGACTAACTATATATTCTGATACCTGTGAACTAAGCAACTGCACTGAATAGCAATGGGTAATACTAGGGTTATGCTTGGAATGCCTGCCATTCTGGTCTTCTAAATATGTACTGCTTGCCATATCATATCGATTACTGCTGTACTGTCTCTCAAGTAAATGTTTGTTTAAAAACAAAGGGTGATAAATGAAAACAACAGACAAGAAAAGAATGTCATAGTACTGTTCTGCTACAATGCCGTATATGGTTAGATTTCTAAATTCCTGTGTAAAACTGTGTAATTGTTTATTCTAATTTTAAAAAATATTATTTATTTATTTTTTCTTTTTTTCTTCACATTCTGTAGGGATTTAAAGTTTAACATATCAATACTTCATAGAAAAAACCTGGTCCATGCTGTCTAAGATGTTTGATATTCAGACAGATAGTGAGGTTAAACTCAACTGCCTATGTTATACAGTAATAATATCATTAAGCCCCTCTTCTAGAGGATTAATAACCTAAGTTTGTACACCAAAAATCAGAGAAAAAGAAGGGTGAAAAGGATTGCCAACAGTTTGACACTAGTCTTTCAAGGTCAGTGAGGACTTAAGGCATAGGAGAACCTGTACTGTAACATCGTGTAACTCAGTGATGTCCCAAATATTCTGATCAAGAAGATTACAGGGCCACAGAGGAAAGTGATCAATGATGTAGAGTGTGCCTAAGGAGAGTCACATGGAGAGAAACCTTCTCTCAGGCTTTCACAGAGAGCAAATTGGTCAAGCAATGGCCATGACACATCCACATGGCTGACACTGGCAAAGGATCTACAAACTGAGGTACAAGGTTTCAGAGAAATCCTGAGGGCATTTGACTGACCTTGTCAGATACAAAAGTTACATTTCTTGTTATATAGGTCTTGCTTTGTTTTGGTCTGAACCATCTAGCAGAAAAGTATAATAACAAGGTATGCAAAGTAAAGCCATGCTAATATGTTGAGCTGTAAAGGGCTCAAGTCAACAGCTTCAGACATTGCCAGTCCCATGGATAACCCACTACCATTACAGACTAGTGGACCATATTGGATTGTTTTGCTGAATTCATGCACCCAAAACTAAACAAAAAGAATGGATACAAATGAAGGACCATTTTGTATCTGTATATACAATATAGTTAGGATAGATACACAGCTACTTTCTCTTAATTCAATGAGAAGTAAGACTTGTACTAACAGTGTTTGGACAGGATATCATGTCTGCATCTTTTGCTATGAATAACCACTATGAAGACAACAATATGCAATGTATTAATTATCGAAACTGTTCTATTAATCGATTTGGAAACTGTCTCATTACTATTTATTTCTCAAATAAATAAATAAATAAAAGAAGTCACTAAAATATGTGGTTGGCTTGCTGGCCTGAAAGGTTAAAAGTCTTGAGCCATGATACTCAGATTGTTCTGAGACTTCTTACTCAATAGAAATTAAATTACAAGGTGAGATACGTGTTTCTTCCAGAGAGTTTCTGTATATTTGGTGTTTAAATTAGGTGAAATTCTTTCTAAAGCTCCTTGATTAAATGCTTACATTTTCCATCACTTCATAGGAAGAAAATTGATACTGAAGACCTGGAGAAAGACAAAAAATACATGGATAGGGCCAACCAGATAGCTCAGCGGATAAGAACTCCTGCTTAGGCAGATGCAGGGACCAGGGTTCCATCCCCAGGCTGCTCTGCCAGCCCTGCCCCTGGGGTTCGCAGAGATGGTGATTGAGACTGGGCATGCTGGTGCACTCCTGTAATGCCAGTGCTTGGGAGGCTGAAAACAGGAGGATCATTATGAGTGAGATCCGTGTAGTGAGACCCTGCAGACCCTGCACTAAATACATTAAAAAAAAAAAAAAAAAAAACAAAAAAAACAAAAAAAAAAAAAAAAAAACAAAAAAAACAAAAAAAAAAAAACAAAACCAGTAAATTCAGTGATACAAAATTTTTCTAGATAACTTCTGGGCGTAACTATGTGAAGCAACTTGTGCTGACACTGCAAAGCAGCCCCCGTAGCTCACTGATGTACAGCCAAGCAGGAGTGACTTTCTACCCCCAGTGGCCTGTCTGAGGGTTCAGAGGACAGAAAGCAGGAAGTGGGTAGGCTCACAGGTGCACAACCCAGATTTCCGGCAATAGGCCTTTATACCAGTGGATGGGTGCAGTTCTACGAGCGCCCAGAGGGGGGAGCTGGGACAATGATGAACTGGACAGTGGCCATCACAATTTTGTGTGCTTGTAATTCACACGAAACAATTAAATGTTCATTAAAGTGTTCATTCATCTTTTACTTCTTGAGAATGTGTTGCTGTTAGAAGTGAAAGATTTGCGAGTGGTGGAGAGCAAGCATCGTCTCTTTAACTCGGGTGGAGAGCCATGGCTTGTCAAATGTAAGCGAGTAATTGGCCAGAGGAAGCCACTTTTATAAACTGGAAAACTTCCACTTTCCCTAGACATGCCTGGATGAGAACACTACACACTCTTCAAAGAGGGAAAATACTCTGTGGGCACATTTAGACTTTCCATCTTGAATTTTTTTAAATTTATGTCTCATTACGCAGTTCGGACTCGTAATGATCCTCCTGTTTTCAGCCCCCCAGTGCTGGGATTACAGGCCTGTGCTACCATTCCCAGTTTCTGGAGCTGGCTCAGTGTGGGGCCGGCACAGCATGGGGGCCCAGGGATTGAGCCCCTGCCGTTGGGCTTACCAGGCAGGTGTTAGACTTCTGGCCTCTCCCTGGCCATTACATACATTTTCAAGAGTTTATTTTTTAACTTGATGTAATGCTAACTTGTATAGCTCCAAAGTCTTGTGATCCTTTCATTTGAATTCCTGGATATTTCTATCTTTCTGTCCACCTATCATTTAATTTAAAGCGCTGTATTTCAGAATAGCTATCACAATATCTGGAGAACCATACATAGATTTTATTGTATAGTATGAACATATTTCCAAGTAGACTGGAATATAAAATATGTACATGTATTACACAAACTAAAGTTATAGACTTCCATCAAGAATGAAAAAGTCCTTTAAAGACGTCTTCAAACACAGTTTCTTTAACAACAATGGAACACCCATCTCTGACAAAACAAAACAAAAAGGGGGGATATAAATGAAGGGCCATTTTGTAGTGAAAAAAGAAATATATGTATAGGAAAGATAATTAGGATAGATATACAGCTACTTTCTCTTAGTTCATTGAGAAGAAAGGTTTTTACTAATGGTGTTTAGACAAGATGACATGTCTGAATCTTGTCCTCTGAATAACTACCATGAAGACAACAATATGCAATGCATTAATTATTACAACTGCCCTACTAACCTATTTTGAAACTGTTTCATTGCTATTTTATTTTTTTCTCATTAAAATGAATAAAAAATTAAACACCCAAACAAAAAAGTTATAGAATGAGATTTTTGTTAATCACACACATGGCTCCATGTGTGTATTTGTATATCAAGGCTCTGACCTTTAGCCCTTGTCAAAAAGTTTGAAAAAAATAGTCTTAGAACTTATCTCGTTAAAGTTTTAGGAACAAATGGAGGTTAAGAGCAGAATATAGTAATACACTATATTAATAGACTGAAATCTAAAAACCACATGATCATCTCAGTTAATGCAGATAAAGCTTTTGACAAAGTCCAATGCTCATTCATGTTCAAGGTCCTACAGAAAACTGAAATAGATGGACTCTACCTTAACTTGACAAAAGCCATCTATGACAGCCCAAATGCTAATATAACCCTAAATGGGGAAAAACTGACATCTTTTACTCTTAAATCAGATACAAGACAAGGATGTCCTCTATCACCCCTCCTATTCAATATAGTTTTGGAGTCCTTAGCAACAGCCATTAGAAAAGAGGGAGAAATAAAGGGAATAAGAATAGGTAAAGAAGAAGTTAAATTATCACTATTTGCGGATTACTTGGAAGACCCCAAAAATTCCACCAAGAAACTACTAGAACTGATATGGAAATTCAGTAGCATAGCAGGATACAAAGTCAACACTCAAAAGTCAGTAGCATTCCTCTACATAGATGAGAACCACACTGAAAGGGAAACAATAGAAACAATACATTTTACAATAGCACCGCAGGAAATGAAATACCTTGGAATTCACTAAACCAAGGAAGTCAAAGATCTTTTCACAGAAAATGACAAGCCCCTAAGAAAAGAGATTATAGAGGATTTCAGAAAATGGAAAGATATTCCATGCTCCTGGATAGGAAGAACAAACATTATGAAGATGGCCATACTCCCAAAATTGCTGTACAGATTGAATGTAATCCCTATCAAACTGCCACCAACGTACCTCCCAGACCTAGAGAAATCATTCCTACAATTTATTTGGAACCACAAACGACCTAGAATAGCAAAGGCAATCTTGGCCAATAAAGACAAGGCAGGAGGCATCACAATTCCTGACTTGAAATTATATTACAAAGCCACTGTGATAAAATCAACATGGTATTGGCAACGAAATAGACCTGAGGATCAATGGAATAGATTAGAAGATGCAGAGGCATCTACAAACATACTCAGCCATCTAATCTTCGACAAAGGGGCCAAATAAGCTTACTGAAAGAAAGATAGTCTCTTTAACAAATGGTGCTGGACAACTTGGCTTTCTACATGCTGAAAACTTAAACTTGACCCAGCCCTACCACCATGCACTAAGTTAAAGTCAAAATGGATTAAAGATCTAAACGTTAAAACAGAAACACTCAATCTCCTGGAAGAGAAAGTAGGAGGAACTCTTGAAGACATAGTGGTGGATAAAGAGTTCATGAACAAACATATATTTGCATGGGAAGCACTTGAAAGAATCAACAACTGAGATCAACTCTTCTTGAGGAGTTTCTGCACGTGAAAAGAAATTGTCAACAGAGTGAAAAGACAACCCACAAATTTTGAAAAAATCCTAATTAATCGCAATCATCTAGAATATATAAAGAACTAAGATATAACAGGGCCCTCAAATTTAAAGACCCAATTCAGAAATGTGCATCTGAGATGAATACACACTTCTCAGAGGATGAAATTAAAGAAGCAAACAAATATAGGAAAAAATGCCCCACATTGCTAGCCATCCATGAAATACAAATGAAAATGATACTGAGATACCATCTCACTCTAGAAAGAATAGCTATCATAATGAAATCAACCAACAACAAATGTTGGAGAGGTTGTAGGAAAAAGGGAACACTTCTCCACTGCTGGTGGGAATGTAGACTGGTACAACCATTGTGGAGGTCAGTGTGGAGACTCCTCAAAAGAGTAGAACTGGAAATCCCATTCAAGCCAGCTATCCCCCTACTGGGAATTTTTCCAGTGGAACTGAAAACATTATATCATAGTCATATACGTGTACCTATGTTTATAGCAGCACAATTTGTCATAGCAAAATCTTGGAAACAACCAAGATGTCCATCATATGAGGAATGGTTGAAAAAGATGTGGTATTTATATATAATGGAGTATTACTCAGCTATAAAGAATGATAAACTTGAAGCATTTATATTGAAGTGGATGCCACTTGAACATATACTCGTAAGTGAAGTAAACCAAATGCACATGTGTAAATATTGTACAGTCTCCCTAGTATAAGAAGTCAAAAGCAGAAATACAAAAGGAAATGTACAACAACAGCTAAAGACAATTGAGTCAGATTGGGCAAACTGAATGACCTATGCTGCAGCGTACTAGGCAGCTTTTCTTCTGGATGGTTAACAACCTAAGTTCACAGATCAAAACTGGAGAAATAGGAGAGCCACAAGGCCAGCCAACATTTTGGCCCTAGTGTTTCAAGGTCAGCGAAGACTCAAGGCATAAGAGAACTTGTACTGTAACATCATGAAACTCAGTTGTGCCCCAAATTTTCTGATCAAGGAGATTATTGAGCCACAAAGGAAAGAGATTGATGATGTACAGTATGCCTGGGGAGAGTCACATGGAGAGAAAACTTTCTCTCAGGCTCTCATAGAGAGCAAACTGGTCAAGAGTTGGCCGTGACTCATCCACATGGATGATGCAGACAAAGGATCTACAAAGTACGGTACAGGATTACAAGATAAACCCTGAGGGGTCTTCACAGACCTCATCAGAAACAAAAGCTACCTCTTTCGGTATATAGGTCTTGATCTATCTTGGTCTCAACCATCCAGAAGAAAAGTGTAAAAATGAGGTATGTAACATAGGGTCATAATAATAAGTTGAGCTGTAAATGGCTATAGTCAACAACTTCTTCAGATAACTCACTATTATTGTGGAATGCTGGGCTGTGTTGGATTGTGTCACTGAATTCAAGTTGGTTTCATGACAATGGAGTGCCCATCTTTGACAGGTCTAGAGAAAAAAAAGTGGTATACAAAGGAAGAATCATGATGTGTGTGTATAAACAGTACAGTTAGGTAAATATGCCATGCTTCTGCATAATTCTATGAGAAGCAAGATTTGCACTAATAGTGGTTGGACAAGATATTATGTTGGCTTCTAGTACTATGGACAACCACTAGGAAAATAACAAGGTAGAAAGTATTAATTATTGAATCTGTGCTTTAACTCAGGTATAAAAAAATAAGATAATTAAACAGCTAAACTCTCTTAATTCACTGATAAGAGACATCTGCTATAGTAATGTCTGTAACTGTAATGTCATGTATGCACCTTGTAGAATGCCAAAACATTATGAAAACATTTTGCATTGTATTAATTTATTTAATCTGTCCTGTTAAATTTGTCTTGAAACTGTCTCATTGCTATTTGTCCTTCAATAAAAATAATAAAAAAGAGAGAATATTTTTTTTAGGGGAAAGAAAGCTTTTGTCTGGGAGAGGGACAGAAGGGGGTCCTGAGTGGGATGTCCCCAGGAAGCTGTCTCTTCCAAGGACTTTTATAGAGTAAAACCACGTGATGAGGTGGGTCTGAGGTGGAGAACATGGGAACTCACTTAGGTGGACATGAGGTGGATCAAAACTATGATCAACCAATGAGATTATAAGCACCATTGCTAAAGTAAAGTTGATTAAATCCAGTGCCAAATGAGGAAGTGAGTCGCGCATCAAAGGGGCATGAACATGGGACAGTGTCTCTTCTTGTTGGGGGTTAGTTTATTCACTCTTTTGGGCTCTTTTAAGGTGATTGATATCTATTTAGAATATTAGTCCCCGATGCCCATCCCTAGGGAAGTATATGGCTGCATTTGTTTACTCTTTTGTCCTGAGGTCTGGCCCACAGCTGGAGTGTCTGTCTCTCCCAAAGATGCAAAGTCACCTTGTCTTCTATACTTGAGGCCTGGCCCTGACTGACTGCCTAGAATATATCTGTCTAATTCAGCTACCTACAATGTGTTGATAAAGAGGGCATTTGCAAGAAGTAAAAAAGATGATGGTGAATGCTTCGGGGGTACAAAGGCAGTTTGGCTTCCCCATGAAGGAACAAGTGGGTGAGGGGCTGGTGAGTAGACCGGCAAGCACTTTAGCTGAAGGTCATCTCTGCTTGAAAGGACGCCGGCAGCTTTTGATAGAAGAGTGTGCTTATGATAAGGGACAGCCTAGAAAGAAGAGAGCCAGCGGGACAAACGTACAATATGTGCAGCTGATCTCTGCTGTCCCATGCAGTCTTTGCCTTGGCCAAATTATCTGGAATCCAGAGGATAAGGGAGTCAGATGGATGCATTTCATAGAGGTAGACACAGATGCATAGACCCAGATGTATAAGGGTGGATACAAAAGAGCAACACAGGGAATACTATACAACATACACACACACAAATGCACCTGTCAACATCATTAAACCTTGTATGAAGATTAAAGCTATAGATAAATGGAAGTTAAATTGTATTCACGAGGTGTTAATGTTTACATCTTATTATTTGCAGTTCTTCAGAGAAAGCAAAAAATAACTGCAAATAACTGCAAATTCCAGAAACTGGTTTCCAGAATAACAATGTCGCTTCAGCATAAAGTGGTCATGGCTGCTGATGACAGGAGGCTTTGTGTTTTTGTGTGGCACATCTTGTGGTCCATGTGAAAACAAGCTTGTTGCATGTTAACTACTTTCTGATGTTCTTCCCATTTCTAATAAATGGTTTGTACAATACTGTAAGGTTTAAATTTTCATTACAGGAAGTAGTTTGGGGTATGACAGGTGACATGTGGCTCCTCTCTATGAGGTGCTGGATCAAACTGCAAGAAAGAATACTTTAGAGTACCATCGAGTTCCATGATGGCAGCTTACTAACCTCAATGATAGCAGTAATCACTGGCACTTAATGACATTTGTAAAACTAAGTGCAAAGCCTCTCCTCTACTTGTCAGTTTTGAACTTGTTTTGTTTATTTTCAGGGACACTGTTTAACTGTATGACTTGTCTGCCTTGAGCTTTTTCCCTTCTCAACCCTCTCTCCTCCTGTGTTATTCTTTGGGATTGTCAGAAGCTAGTGTGGTGCTCTGAGCAGACATTGTCCTGGGCTCTAGGCCTCCAGCTGGACTTGTGGGAGGCACTGGCATGGGCTCTAGGTTTTCAGCTCATGCAGGACATTACTGTGGGATCCAGGCCTCCAGCTAGATTCTTTGGTATTATGGTGTGGAAAGATTTCCTGCACTCTCTTTTTGTATATGATTCTTTGGGTGACTATCATAAATAATCTTATAAATATATGTTCCGTATTGTATTGTTACCCTTGAAAAACCTCAAATCAGGATGGCAATTGAAGACTTGCACTCTGAAAAAAAAATGAAAGTAGGTTAAAGGCTTAGTGTTGTGCTACCAAAGGAGGGAAGTGAAGCCACTACAGGGAAAATACTTCCTCGCTTCCTGTGTTATGGACTGTGGCAAGCAGCCATCCTGAGAGGAACACAGGCTTTGCACACTGGGAATTCAAGACAAATCTACTTGACAAAGCAGTGTAGGTTGATTTGCATCATTCCATTGTTTTTCAAAGTATTTACATTTCCAGGTATTTACATTTCCTCTGGGACACAGAAAACCATGTTGACAGTTTGGAATCATGGAATTAATCATTACAGGAGTAAACTACAGAGAAAATAATGCTGTGGTACCCATGCTATTGCAGTAAACACTGGTATATTTTCTTGGAAAGATTAAACTGGATGGGGGAGGAGGATTCTTTAAATGAATGAAAAACAAAGATAGTTCTTACTATCAGGCCTAAGAGGATCAAAACCATAACTATCTCTTACTGAGATGTCTTATAAATATGTATTCTGTATTGTATATAATCTTATAAATATGTATTTTGTATTGTATTGTTCCCCTTGAAAAACCCCAAATCAGGATGTTTATTTTAGCAATTGGAAAGTATATCCATCCATGCCCTTTTTAAAATGTATTTGGTACAAGGTCTCACTAAGCAGCTCAGAGTCATAGTGATCCTCTGGCTTTTAGCCTCCGCATTGCTGGGATTACAGGTGTGCTCAGCACGCCCTGGGTGGGGCCTGTGCAGCATGTGGTGCAGAGATCGAACCCTGATCCTTGTGCCTGCCTAAGCAGGCTCTTAGTCCATTAGCTATCTCATTGGCCCTATTGATCCTTTGCATTTGTTGTTTTGGCCTCTAACTATGCAATCTTACATGAGACCTCAAATTTCTCAAACCTAACTACTTCACTATGGCTATTTCGAGAGTTTTTATCCTGTGATTCCCCTGCCTTGTCTCTAAGAGTGGATACATCGGCAGAAGTATTTTATTTAGTTCTTTATTAACACATGTTTGCCATAAATAATGACTATTTTCAGCATAGGGAATTTGTACATGTACATAGTATGTTTAACTCTTCTTCTTCCCATTTTCTTCCACTCTCCAATGATGCTGATGGACTTTACTGACTACATTCTTCTCTATGTGAAAGTTAAAAACTAGCGTATCTGACATCGTGCTTTTGCTTCAGGCTGAATGTCATTCAACTTTTAGCAATGTTGAATCCGTACCTGTGGATTCTATAAAGTCTTTTGTCCTTGCTCAAAGATACCATAATGGGTATAGTGTGCCTTTCTTGAGAACATAGCCTTAAAAGACAGACTGTCAAGTAAAAAGTGTGCTCTGATGGCACTAAACCCCATCGTGAGACAAGTCCTTAATTGGTGCATCCATCTCTTTGTTTCAAAGAGGATTGATGAGACTCAAACGTTTCCTTCACTCAGCAGGAAGGTGTTTGCATTGTGTGCTTATTAACTGTCTCCTGGTGCAGGTCACTGGGGCAGGTAGATGGGTCTTGAGGGGCCAGTCTTCAGTATGTTTCAAAAATTGGCTTGGAAATAAATAATGATTCTGTTATTTCCATATCTCAGTGCACATAGACTGCTACTTTCAAATTTATCAATTTGTACCAATTCCCTTTCTTGCTTTGAACCAGGTGCTTTTAATATAAAGTTCCATGGTTTTTTGCTTAATTCTTCTGTTCCTCATCCCCGTGTCTTGATTTCCCTATAGTCATACTTTCTCTAGTTCTGGTTTTAAATTTCCATGACTTAATATGATCTCATTATACATATTCTCTATTATTCATAATCAGCTGCTTTCATGTAGTATAAAGGTATGGGTTATGGGTTAAACTCAATGACCTAAAGCCATTTTTCATTACTAGATGGTTCTTTCTGGTAGCAGTTTGAGGATAGGGATTTTTATCATTCTATGTTTTCATCTCCAGACTTTGCAGTACAATATACCCCATCCACTGGAGTAAAGGAGATAACAGAGATGTGCATAATTATTGTACACATTAGTATGTTATATACCAAGTGGCATAACATATAAAGGACTTGAGGACTGAGGTTCTTTTATTAATTTTATTGAGAAACAAATAGCAATGAGAGAGTTTCAAGACAAATTAATAGACAGTTTCAATAATTAATACATTGCATATTGTTGTCTTAGTGGTTATTCATAGCAAAAGATGCAGACATGATATCCTGTTCAAACACTGTTAGTACAAGTCTTTCTTCTCATTGAATTAAGAGAATGTAGCTGTGTATCTATCCTAACTATATTGTATATACAGATACAAAATGGTCCTTCATTTGTATCCATTCTTTTTGTTTAGTTTTGGGTGCATGAATTCAGCAAAACAATCCAATATGGTCCACTAGTCTGTAATGGTAGTGGGTTATCCATGGGACTGGCAATGTCCGAAGCTGTTGACTTGAGCCCTTTATAGCTCAACATATTAGCATGGCTTTACTTTGCATACCTTGTTATTATACTTTTCTGCTAGATGGTTAAGACCAAAACAAAGCAAGACCTATATAACAAGAAATGTAACTTTTGTATCTGACAAGGTCAGTCAAATGCCCTCAGGATTTCTCTGAAACCTTGTACCTCAGTTTGTAGATCCTTTGTCAGTGTCAGCCATGTGGATGTGTCATGGCCATTGCTTGACCAATTTGCTCTCTGTGAAAGCCTGAGAGAAGTTTTCTCTCCATGTGACTCTCCTTAGGCACACTCTACATCATTGATCACTTTCCTCTGTGGCCCTGTAATCTTCTTGATCAGAATATTTGGGACATCACTGAGTTACACGATGTTACAGTACAGGTTCTCCTATGTCTTAAGTCCTCACTGACCTCGAAAGGCTATTGACTGTCCTTTTAGCCCTTCTTTTTCTCTCATTTTTGCTCTGAAAACTTAGGTTGTTAACCCTTTAGAACAGAAGCTTAATGATATTATTACCCTATAACATAGGCAGTTGAGCCTCACTATCTGTCTGAATATTGAACATCTTCGACATAACATGGACCAGGTTTTTTCCATGAAGTATTGATATGCTAAACTTTAAATCCCTACAGAATGTGCAGAAAAAAGATAAAAAAGAAAAGAAAATTTTAAAATTGGAATAAGCAATTACAGTTTTACACAGGAATTTAGAAATCTAACCATATATAGCATTGTAGCAGGGCAAACCTATGACTTTTTTCTTGTCTGTTGTTTTCATTTACTACCCTTTATTTTTAAACAAAGATTTACATGAGAGACAGTACAGCTGTAATTGATATAAAATAACAAGCAGTACATATTTAAAAGACCAGAATGATAGGCATTCCAAGCATGACCCTAGTTGCTTAGTTCACAGGTATCAGCATATATAGTTAGTCAGGGTGAGAATCCTATCAGTTTTAACTGCTGGTTTCAAAAACTTGCTGAAGATTTTTAGGATCATTGCCTGAACCGTCTTCTGCATATAAATGCATGGCTTTGCTCCTGTCATGTTTCCTAGCTTTTGTTCTTGCCCTCTCTTCATTGTCTAATCCTCAAGTTCTCTCTTTCCTTTTACTTGTGTTATATCTTTCTCTTCTTATTCCTTTTGAGTTTTTACAGTAGCGAGACTATATGATATTTACACATGTGGGTGTGGTTTATTTCACTTATGAATATATATTCAAGTGGCTTCGAGTTTTTCATTCTTTATGTTAAGGTGACCAATTTAAGAATTAATTCAGATGTGGGTAATTATTCAGATGGTTTTTAGATCACCAGGACTTTGATGCATGGTGGTAGGCAAAAATGTTTGTCTCGTGACCTTTTGTCACTTTCATCTTCCTTTCTCTCACAAGTTGCTAAGACAGAGAAGCCAGAGTAAATTTTGTTTCCCATGCTAGCTCTGAATGGCATGGCTGTGAGGAGCACAGTGTGGAGAGGATGCTGATGTCGCTCATGTGTAAAGCAGAATCGTCTCCTTTAAACACCAGTGACAGGACTGGGGAGGTAGCTTGGCTACCTAAGCAACTGTCTGGTAAGTAAAAGGGCCCAGGTTTGCCCTGATACTGCTTACTGTGCGGTCATAATGACCCCTGAAACCAGGAATGGTGGCACATATCTGCAATCCCAGTGCTGGGGAGGCTGAGGTAGGAGGATCACTGTGTCTGAGCTGTGTAGTGAGACCCTGTACCAAATCAATCAATCAATCAATCAATCAATCAATCAAAAAAGTAAACATCAGAGACAGCTTCAGGGCAATCTTTTATAGCATAAGGAACAACAAAGAAGTTCTGAGAAAAATACCTCCTCTGATAACCTTTCAACTCTACTTATTAGTTTACTTTGGACAATTTCAACATAAAGAACTTTAAGATAGAGTAAGGCAGACAGTATGGAAGACAAGCTTCCTTTGCAACTTTGGGAGAGAGACCCCCTGTGGTGGGCAGGATAAACAAATGCAGCCACATACTCTCCTAGGGATGGGCATCAAAACTGATATTCTAAATAAGTATCAGTCACCTTGAAAGAGCCCCAAAGAGTCACTAACAGAGCCCTCAACAGGAATATGTCCCATATTCATGTCCACTTGCTATGTGACTCGCTTCCTCATTTGGCACTGGGTTTAATCAGCTTTACCTGAGCAATGGTGCTTGAAATCTCATTGGTTGATGATAGTTTTGTGCCACTTCATGCCCACATAAGTGAGTTCCCATGTCCTCCACCTTAGTCCCACCTCACTGCATGTTTTTACTTTATAAAAATCCTTGGAAGAGACAGCTTCTTGGGGACAACCCACTCATGGCCCCCCTTCTGTCCCTCCCTCATACAGGAACTTTCCTCCAGTAAATATATTTTGCTCTTCTGTTCATTCCTTAAATTCATTCTTTGGTTTTAGAGAACATGTACTTGTTCCAGGTACCTTCAGGTCAGGAGTTTCATTTTCCCTATATCAGTAGGCAAGCTAAAGACAGTTGCTGACACTCTGGTCGGCACTGCCTGCTTTGCTGGAAGCCTGTTCCATCCCTACCAACAGAGACACATCACATATCCAGACTGTCATAATATTTATCTATGACATCTGGAATGTGACAGAATGAGGCCTGTGCCTTTATTCAAGTTAGATCCGTGACTTGGTTTATTTGAACTGGTGCAGCAGAAGAAAAGATTTATACAGAGTGACATCTGGGAAGAGATGTACTTGCCTCTAAAAACCCTAATGGCATCATAAATTAATGAGTCTAGAAGAGCTGCAGATGTTTGAATAGGCATAATAAACATTGAGAAAACTACGAAGTAAAATAGACATGAAGTACTTAGAGCATTGGCTCCTTGGCTTGTTGTTGTTTATTTGGGAAGGGGTATTGCTGTAGCTAGGGTATCCTTGAGTTCCCTGTAGCCCAGACTGGCCTCTAACTTATGGCCATCTTCCTGCCTCAGCCTTCTGTGTGCTGGGATTACAGATGAGCATCACCACACCCAGCTCCTTGGACATTTTCTACTTGAGCTGGAAACAACTGATTTTTTCTCTTTATCTGAGGCACAGGAGAAGAGGCTGTGGCACATTGAATCTAATATCATAGGATCGTTCATTAAATCACAGTGGTCATGGACATGGGCACAATAATTAACATTTGAAAAGTGCCTTACTAGATGGTGTGCAGGGAAGGACATTGCCCACCTGGAGTTTTCAGGTGGTGCAGAAAGCAGCTGTGGGTTATCTTGCTGATGGGCTCCCAGGAAGCCGCTGGGCTGCACATGGGTGTGTCCACTCAGGGTTAGTGGTGGTGTTACTAATGCTGGTTGCATCTTTCTGCTCCTGGCAAACTTCACTGTGTGACAGCACTTTCATCTCAAGCCAGGTGAGGACAAGTGGTCACAGAGACAATCAGAGTCTTTGATGATGCATCCAGAGCACCAGGAGCCTCTTGCTCTCATCCTTCCCAGCCGTGTTGGGTGAATAATGCCTGGAAGTGCTACTGATTCACTATTTCCAATTTCCTTATACATGGTCTTTTCCTAATTCTATCATTGGTTGCCACTCTACCCGAGAGATTAGGATGCACATAAGAGCAAATGAGAAGAGGAAGACCCCGTAGTTTTAAGATTGCAAAAGAGAAAGGAATTCTCATGTTTCTGGGCAACAGAGCCACTTAGTGAGACTTTTCTTGTCTCAAAATAACAATGAAAAGATCGTTCGGCACTGGTTTAATTCCCAATGCTGAAAAATAATTCTTCACTTTGGAGACGATAGTAGAGGAGAGCTACAAAGCTTGTATGTGCGAGTTCTATTTTAAAGCTATATTGAATGTTTAGTTTTTACTACATTGACATTATAACAGTTAACTACTTTATTTGTTATAATATCAAAATATAGAGCAAAATAAATAGAGAAATAATTTAATCTTTTTAATGCGATGTTTTACCATGACAGTTTGGTGAAATTTATAGACCAGTCCTCAGAATAATTTTTTAAAAGCATAAAATATAGTACGTTAATTAGAAAATTATATATGTATTTTCAAATGTAGATAGCAAAAGAGTATTCTTACTATTCACTGATACATATTCACTGGGTAATATATACCCTTCCTTTTTAATAAGGCAGATAGCAGGCTCTAAAGGTAGGTCTAGTAGCTTTGGCATTTCAGAGCACTGATAAGTACAGATACTTGGAGATAATTCGATATCTGTAATGTGATGTAGATATGTACATGATGCCCCGTGGAGCAATGTCATAAACTTTTTTAAGTACTATGGTTTGTGTATACATTGATATTAATGAACAGGTTCCATACCAGTTAGAAAACAGTGAAAATCCAGATTTGTTTATTTCCCCTGCTTATGTTCATAGAATTCCATGAATTCTGTGTTTCGTAGACATTAGGTGAAGAACTCTTGATCCAAAGGCAAAGTTTTTCTGGAGATGGATCGAACATTAATTAACAAATTAATTAATTAATATGGATTTGGTACAGGTTCTCACTATGCAGCTCAGGCTCATGGTGATTCTCTTGTTTTCAGACTCCCCAGTGCTGGGATAGGGGGTATACAGCACCACGCCCTGTCTTGTAGCCAGCTCAGAAGCACCCAAGGTGGGGTCGGCGCTGCCTTTGGTAGTGGGAACTGAACCTGGGTCCTGCACTTGCCTGGGCAGGCTCTTAGGCCACAGAGGTTTCCCCACAACCTGTTAATTCATTTACTTTATTTATTTATTTTTTCATTGTATTAAAGTACAAATGTCAATCAGACAGTTTCAAGACACCTTAACCATACATATTTGATAAATTAATACATGCAAACTGTTTTCATAACATTTTGGTATTGTACAAGGTGCATACATGATATAATATTTACAGATATTTTTTTAGCAGATATCTCTTATCAGTGAATTAAGAGTGTAGCTGCTTACTTATCTTATTTTTTTATACCTGAATTATATCAAAAATTCAATAATTATTTTCCTAGTGGATGACCATAGTACTAGAAGCCGACATAATATCCTGTCCAACCACCATTAGTGCAGATCTTGCCTCTTATAGAATTATGTAGAAGCACAGTGTTATGTATCTCAACTGTATTGTCTATACACACACATCATGATTTTTTCTTTCTACAACCCTTCCTTTGTCTACACCTGACAAAAGTGGGCACTCCATTGACATTCAACTAACTTAGGTGCTTGAACTACACACCACAATCCAACACAGTCCAGCATTCTACAACCATAGTGAGTTATTCAAAGAAATTGTTGACCATAGCCATTTACAGCTCAGCATAATATTATGGCCTCACGATGTATACTTCATTTTTATACTTTTCTGCTGGATGGTTAAGACCTAGATAGATCAAGACTTATATACCAACACATGAACTTTATATTTCCTATGTGGTCAGTGAAGTCCTCTCAGGGTTTACCTTGTAGTCCTGTACATTATTCTGTAGTTCCTTTGTCTGTGTCATCCATGTGGATGAGTCATGGCCAATGCTTGACCAGTTTGCTCTCTGTGAGAGCCTGAGAGAAAGTTTTCTCTTCATGTGACTCTCCCCAGGCACACTATACAGCTTCAATCTATTTCCTCTGTGGTTCCATAATCTACTTAGTCAGAAAATTTGGAGCTCAACTGAGTTTCATGATGCTGCAGTACAGGTTCTCCTATGTCCTGAGTCTTCGCTGACCTTGAAAGGCTAGGGCCAAAATGTTGGCTGGCCTTGTGGCTCTTTTATTTCTTCAACTCTGACTTGTGATCTTAGGTTGTTAACCATCCAGAAGAAAAGCTGATTAGTATCCTGCAGCATATGCCATTCACTTTGCCTTATCTGACTCAATTGATTTTACTTGTTGAATGCTACCTTTTATATTTCTGCTTTTCGCTTGTTATACTAGGGAGACTATGCGATATTTACACATGTGTGTCTGGTTTATTTCACTTATGAGTATATGTTCAAGTGGCATCCACTTCAGTATAAATGCTTCAAACTTATCATTCTTAATAGCTGAGTAATACTCCATTATATAGAAATGCCACATCTTTTTCAACCATTCCTCATGTGATGGACATCTTGGTTGTGTACAAGATTTTGCTATCACACATTGCGCTGCTATAAACATAGGTACATATATATCTCTATGATACAATGTATCCAGATCTTTTGGGAAAATTCCCAGTAGGGGATTAGCCAGCTTGAATGGGATTTCTAGTCCTATTCTTTTGAGGAGTCTCCACACTGACATATACAATGGTTGTACCAGTCTACATTCCCACCAGCAGTAGAGAAGTGTTCCCTTTTCCCCACAACCTCTCCAACATTTGCTGTTGGTTGATTTCCTTATGATAGCCATTCTTTCTGGAGTGAGATGATATCTCAGTGTTGTTTTTATTTGCATTTCACGAATGGCTAGCGATGTGGAGCATTTTTTCATATATTTGTTCACTTCTTTAATTTCGTCCTCTGAGAAGTGTGTATTCATCTCAGATGCCCATTTCTGAATTGGGTCTTTAAATTTGAGGGC